>ML662445.1:40667959-40902205 GCA_007570785.1 Antilocapra americana
AGCCCATGCCCCTGCTGGTGCAGTGGGGTGCCTGTGCGGCCCCTCCTGTCCCAGGTGATGAAGGGACTGCAGGTCCCATAGCAACAGAGGGATGGTCATCCTTCTCTGCACCCTTGGGGAGTGAGTGCTGGATTGCTTTGAGCCCACATTCCTTCTCATCACTGCCCTCAAAGGCTGAGCGCTTCAGCATGCCTCCAGAAGAACACAGAGTATTGACAGGTCTTTGAAAATAGTCTTCACTTTTCTTCATGACCTTACTATATGATCCAGTCCTTGAATTCCTTGGTATCAATGGACCCACATGAGTTAAATGCTTATATCTGCACATAAAGCTGCTCCTGGACATGTAGGGCAGCTTTGTCCATCTGCAACCAAGATGTTTTTCAGAAGGTGAATGGGCATAGAAATTGGGCTCCATCCATTCAACAGAATGTTCTTTGGTGCTAAAAGGCATGGAGCCTTGGCTAGACAAGCGGGGCACCTTAAGTACATATTACTCATTGAAAGAAGCCAATCTGGGAAAGGGGCAAAGCTTGGGGTACCAATTACATATGATATTTGGGAAAAGGCAAACCATGGAAAGGGTGAGAAATCAGTGCATAGCCAGGAGTTTGTGGCAGGGTTGAGGGGTGGGGCTGGGGGTAATAAATGGATCAAGCACAGAGGAATTTTATGGCAGGGAACTGTAGGGTGTGATACATTCATGGTGAGATACATTTGTCAAAACCCATAGAATGTATGACAGTAGGAGTGATGCCTAATGTGAATGCTGGACTCTGGTGATCATGATGTATCCATGTGATTCATCCATAGTAGCTGACTCCAGAATGTTGTAGGATAGTTGGGGTAGTTGAACACCTGTGTTGGGGGTGAGGGTGGCAGGGTGGGAGAAGCGACAGCAGAGCTGGGGGCACGTGGCCTCTCTCTATTTTCTGTCCAATTTTGTTGTGAACTCAAAACTTCTTTATAAAAGAAAAAAAGCCTATTTAAACAAACAAAAAAATTCCAGTAGTATTCCATGGCTGCTCCTCTTCAAGTCCTCAATTTGGCTGGGCCACTTGAGAGTTAAACTCCAGCAGATATTGTCGTTTCAACCTGCACCCTTCCCAAGTTTCTTTTTTTTTTTTTTCCAAGTTTCATCTGACATCTACTTTTTTTTTTTTTAATTTCTTTTTTTTTTTTTTTATTATTGTTTTTGCCATACATTGTCATGATATCACCTTGGGTTTACATATGCTTCCCCTCCGGGTCCCCCCTCCCTCCTCCCTCCCCCCCCGGGAAATCTCGCTGCACCAGTCCCGAGCATCAATCCTGGGCTGGCGATTGATTAGACACATGACAATTAACATGCTTCAATGCCCTTCTCCCATCTCATCCCACCCTTACCCTCATCCACAAAGTCCACAAGTCTATTCTATACATCTGCGTTCCTTTTGTTGTCTCCCACGTTGGGTTCTCATTACTGTCTTTCTAAATTCCATATATATGTGTTAATATACTGTATTGTTGTTTTTGCTTCTGGCTTACTTCACTCTGGATAATGGGCTCCAGTTTCGTCCATCTGAGTAGAATTGCTTCAAATGAATTTTTTTTTAATGCTGAGTAATATTCCATTGTGTATATATACCACAGCTTTCTACGGCCATACCACCCTGAACGCGCCCGATCTCGTCTGACATCTACTTTTTAATCTCACTGCCTAATTTTCTGTTTTTTTCAATAGTACTTTTTCTTCTTATTAAAATTTATTTTAAAATTTAATTATTTTTTGACTATACTACACATCTTGCAGGATCTTAATTCTTCAACCAAGGACTGAACTTGGGCCCTCACAGTGAAAGCACCAAGTCCTAACCACTGAACTGCCAAGAGATTCCTTTTCTCTCCCCCTACCATTTTTAAAAAAATTGCTTTATAATTGACAGGCAATATTATATTAATTTTCTGGTACACAACATAGTGCTTCTATATTTTTATGCATTATGAAGTGATCACCAAGATAAGGTTAGTTACCATTTGTCACCAAACAATGTTATTACAGGGTCATGGACTCTACTCCCTAGTCTGTACATTACATCCCTGTGACATTTATTTTATAACTGGAATTTGGTACCCCTTAATCTTTCTCATCCTTTGCACTCATGACCCTACCCTTCTCCCTTCTGTCAACCACCAGCATGTTCTTGGGATGAGTCCATTTCTGGTGTGTGTGTTCACTTGTTATATTTTGTAGTTTCTGTGTACAAGTGACATCATAAGGTTTCTCTTTCTCTGTCTGCCGTATCTCACTTAGCATGATACCCTCTAGGTCCATTCATGTTGTCGTGGTATCATTTTTTTGTGACTGAGTTATAAACTATTGTGTATGTATATATATATGAAAACTTCTTTACCCATTTTTCAGTCGATGGATATTTTAGTGGCTTCCGTGCCTTGGGTATTGTCAGTAAAGCTACCATGAACATAGTGGTATGTATATCTTTTTGAATTTGTGTTTTTGTTTCCCTCAGAAAGATACCCCAAGTGTAATTCCTGCATCATATGGTAGTTTTAGTCTTAATTTCTTTTTTTTTTTTTTTTTTTTCATAGAAACTCCCTTTATTAAATGTCTGGTGGTTTGTACCATCCAGAAAATACAATCTTAACAATTCTCTGAAAAATTCACCTGTTTAATTTTAAATTTTTTAATTTTTAATCGCAGTAGATTTACAATATTATGTTTCAGGTGCACAGCAGTGATTCAGTATTTTACAGATTATATCCATCAAATGTTATTTATATAATAATGGGCATAAGTCTTTATCTGATACAATATAAACTTGTTGCTATTTTATAAATAGGAGTTTTTAATCTCTTAATCCCATACACATAATTTGTACTATCACACTTCTGTCTCTCCTTTGATAACCTAACCATTAGTTTGTTTTGTATATCTGTGTAGTTGCTAAGTCATGTCCAGCTCTTTTGAGACCCCATGGACTGTAGCCTGCCAGGCTCCCCTGTCCATGGGATTCTCCAGGCAAGAATACTGGAGTGGGTTGCCATTTCCTTCTCCATAGTCTTAATTTCTTGAAGACCTCTGTACTGTTTTCCATAGTGGCTGTACAAGTGAACATTCCCAACAAAAAATGCATGAGGGTCTTCCAGATTCTTGCTACTGCTTGTTATTTGTTGTCTTTTGGATGGTAGCCATCTTTTTAAGGTGTGAGGTGATAATCTCATTGTTCTTTTGCTGTGCATTTCCCTAATGATAAGTGATATTGATGTCTCTTGGCCAGCTGTACATACTCTGGAAAAATGTTCAGTTCCAACTTTTAATTGGATTTTTGGTTTTTGGAGGCTCAGTTGCATGAGTTCTTCATCTATTTTGGATAGGAACCCCTTTTCAGATATATTGTTTGAAAATATTTTGTCATGTTCAGTATGCTGCCTTTTCATTTTGTGGATGCTTTCCTTTGCCATTGAAAAGCTTTTCAGTTGAATGGAGTCCCATTGATTTATTCTTCTTTTGTTCCCCTTGCTTTGAGGGACAGAGCCAGAAAATATTGCTAAGACTGATGCCAAAGAGTGTACTGCCTATGTTTTCTTCTAGGAGTTTCATGATTTCAGGCCTTACATTGAAGCATCTGATTCATTTTGAGGTTGCTTTTGTAGATGGTACAAGAAAGGATTCCAGTTTGATTCTTGTACATGCAGCTATTGGTTTTCCCAATATTGTTCATTGAAGAGGTTATCTTTCTCCCCATTGTATAGTCTCACCTCCTTTGTCATAGATGAATATATAATGTGTTTATTTATGGGCTTTCAATTATGTTCCATGAATCTATACAATACTTTTGTTCCAGTACCCTACTGTCATTATTCTAGATTTGTAGTACAGTTTGAAATCAGGGAGCATGATATGTCCAAGTTTGTGCTTCATTTTGTATGGACCATTCAGGTTCTTTTGTGTTTTCTGTCACATTTTAGAATTCTTTGTTCTAGTTCTCCATAAAATTCCATTGATATTTTGACAGGAATGGCATCAGATCTCTAGATTGCTATGGGGTGTGGAATCATTTTAACAATACAAATTTTTTCTAATCCAGGAACATGTTATATCTGTCCATTTATTTGTGTTATTTCCAATTTCTTTCTTCAGTGTCTTCCAGTTTTTCAAGTATTGGTCTTTTATCTACTGGTTTAGATGTGTTCCTAGGTATTTAATTTTGTTAATGTCATTGTCAATAGGGTTGTTTGTCTTAATTTCTCATTCTGATTGTTGCTGATGTATAGCCACATAATCGATAAAAGCAGAGACATCACTTTGCCAGTGGAGGTCCATATAGTCAAAGCTATGGTTTTTTCAGTAGTCATGTATGGATGTGAGAGTTGGACCATAAAGAAGGCTGAGTGCCAAAAAACTGATACTTTCAAATTGTGGTGCTGGAGAAGACTCTTGAGAGTCCTTTGGACAGCAAGGAGATCAAACCAGTGAATCCTAAAGGAAATCAGTCCTGAATATTCATTGGAAGGACTGATGTTGAAACTGAAGCTCCAATACTTTGGCCACATGATGCGAAGAGCCGACTCATTGAAAAAGACCCTGATGCTGGGAAAGATTGAAGCAGGAGGAGAAGGGAGCAACAGAGGATGAGATGATTGGATGGCATCATCTCATTAGACATGAATTTGAGAAAACTCAGGAGATAGTGAAAGACAGGGAATCCTGATGATGTCCATGATCCCAAAGACTCAGATACAACTTAGTGACTGAATAATAACAACTTTGTATCTTGCAACTTAACTGAATTTTCCAATGAGTTGTGTTTGCTTTGGGGAGTCTTCCTAAGGATTTTCTATATAAAACATCATGTCATCTACGAACAGTGACAGTTTTACTTTTTCCTCTGCCATTGGATTCCTTTTATTCCTTTTTCTTATCTAGTTACTATGTCTAGGACTTCCTAGATCATGTTGAATGAAAGTGTGAGAAAGGTCAGCGTTAGAGTTGGATTTAAGCATAACTGGCCCTCTTTTTCTTCCTCCCTCTCCATCTCTCTGAGGCTTCCACGAAGGACATGACCAGTCCAGGGTCACACATGACTCAGCAAGGCGAAGGGTACCATTATTTCTCTGCCCGCCCCCCCCACCCCCAGGCTTGGGCATAGTTTTGTGTATCATGTATCTTCTTTGATCAGGTATCCACTTAGAGCTTTCCTATTTTTTCCTCTTTCTTTTTTATTTTTTAAATTTTGAAAGTGTGATAATACATTTACAGGAGACTTGGAAAATACAAAACAAAGTTACATATAGTTCAACTATATATAACAATTATTTTTTAAGTAGATAAATTCAGATTTTTAGTTGGAGTTTCAATGTCAAACTCTCAAAAATTAATAGCATGAATATACAGAAAAGTAGAAGGATATAGTAGACCTGAAAAGCACTATGAATCAATTCAACATAATTAAGATTTATAAAATTTTCACAAAACAGCAGGGTACAAATTCTACTCAAGTTCCCATAGACTATAAACCAGGAGACATCGGAACATATCCAGGGCCACAAAACAAGGTGCAAAAATTTCATGATTTTGTATTGAAATCATACAGAGTTTATCTCTTATCATTGTGGAATTATGTTAAAATCATTATCAAAAGATATTAGAAAATAACCCACATATTTTCAAGTACAATGTGATAGTTACCAAGAGAGATCTTTGACTTAGCCATTGAACACTGCGGCTAAGTTGCTTCAGTCATGTCCGACTCTATGTGTGACTCCATAGACAGCAGCCCACCAGGCTCCTCTGTCCCTGGGATTCTCCAGGCAAGTATACTGGAGTGGGTTGCCATTGCCTTCTCCAATGCATGCATGCATGCTAAGTCGCTTCAGTCGTGTCTGACTCTGTGAGACCCCATGGACAGCAGCCTACCAGGCTCCTCTGTCCATGGGATTCCCTAGGCAGGAATACTGGAGTAGCCATTGAATAGAGCTTTCCTGTTTTTAATGGGGTTGCTTGTGTTAGAGTTCTTTGTATATTTTGAGATATTTTTTTGCAAATATTATTTGATATTCTGTTTGCAAATATTTTTTTCCCAAGTATATTGTGCTTTTGGTTTTCTGAACAAGGTCTTTCACACAGTAGACATCTTTAATTTTAGTAAGTCCACAGAATCCCTTGTTTTACTTTCTGATTGCTTTTTTTGTGTTGTGTTTTAAAACTACAAAGCTTGTGATCTGCGTGACCAAACCCAAGCTCATGTCAATTTTCTTTTATAGTTTCTTCTATAATTTTGAATAGTTTTGCATTTAAAATTGGTCTATGAGTAATTTGGGGCTTCCCTGGTGGCTTGGTGGTAGAGAATCTTCCTGTCAGTGCAGGAGACGTGGGTTTGATTACTGGGTTGGGAACATCCCTTGGAGGAGGAAATGGCAACTCACTCCAGATTTCTTGCCTGAAGAATCCCATGGACAGAGGGGCCTGGGGGTTCATAAAAGAGTCAGCCATGAGTTAGTGACTAAACAAAAACAACATGAATAATTTTGAGTGCATTTTGTGTAAGTTGTGAAGTTTACATCTACATTTATTTAATCCCATATGGTTTCCAATTCATTGCTCTTAAGTTTTTTAGAAAAGTTATGGGTTATTGTCTCCATTTCAGGTCAAATGTCCACAGTTTAAGGGATTCAGCCCTTCTGCCTGCAGGAGCGCTGAATCCCATGAAGTGTGAGGGAGGCATGGCCTGCGCCTCCCACACTGACCACAGGGTGGCGCTAAACTCACCTCTCTGACCCACAGCGCTCCTGCTTTCCCGTGGATTTGGCTCCCAGCGCAGCTGAGGGGAGCTGTCTTCTGAGGCATCGCAGGGCTTCCATCTGGAGCTCCCGGGTCAGCGTCTCTGCCGACAGGAGCTCAGTTCCCTTACGACTTCCTGGGGTTTTGGCCTCAGGACAACACGGGGCTGCGTCCACGCTGGGTTGTTTGTTGACGACCCAGGCGATCTGGGGAGGAAAAGGTGAGGAAAATTGAGGTTTGGAGAGAGTCTTTGCGTGAATGACTGCTCATCTCAGAGGATACAGAGGGACTTGGTGTGGAAAGCTGGGCTTTCAGTCAGTTTTGTGTGCAGCGTAGATGATGTCTAAGTTCTTTCTTTTGTATGTGGTGTCCAGTTTTCCCAGCACTGTTTATTGTGGGGACTGTCCTTCCCCTTGGTGAGTCATTGGCCCCATTGTCCTAAATTAACAGACCCATCTTTGTGGGCTGAATTCTGGGCTGTCTGTCCTGTTCCTCTGGGCGGTGCGCCTCTTTTTGTGCCAGTTCCTCACAGTTTTGGTGACTGTAGCTTCACCAAATGCAGTGTGATATCTGGGAGGGAGATAACCTCCTGCCTATTCTCCTCTTTCAGGGTCGCCTTAGCTCTTTGGGGTCCTTTATGGTTCCACACAAATTTTAGGAGGATTTGCTCTTTTTCTGTGAAAAATTCCATTGGAATTTTAGGAGGGCTTGCCTTCACTGTGTACTTTGGGTAGAATGGACATTTTAACAATAATAGTTCTTGCATTTCATGAGCAGGCATATCTTTCCACTGATTTGTGTCTTCTTCAATTTATTCATCATTGTCTTAAAGTTTTCAGTATGCAGGTATCTAACATCCCTTGTTAAGTTTATTCCTTGGTAGGTATTTTTTTCTTTTTGATGCAGTTGTAAATACTTTTGATTTTTTCTTTTTGGTGGATCATTATTAGTGTTTAAAAATGCAGTTGATTTGTATATATTGATTGCATCTTTACTGAATTCATTTCTAATTTTTTTGGTGGAATGATGTGGAAGATTGGAATTCCAAAACTCCACTGTTTCTACCACATCCAGGTCATCCACAACATGGAAAATAGTGGCTCCTAATATGACTTTCCCATCGTGCCTCTAAATTCCATGTGGACTTTGGGTGATCTGGATCTGGGTATGTCTTGGCCTCTATCTGGAAGTTTGATGCTTTCTCTGTTTTTCTGGAATGGTTTTGACATGGTGTTTTGAAAAGTAATTTACTTACCAGTAATTTCAAATGTACAGACAAATTCACAAACAAAAGTAAATTTTGTACTTGATTAAATATATTCCTAAATATAGATGTTGACACTATGTAAAGTGGAATTGCTTTCATAAATTCTTTTTCAGATTTATTGCTATGTATATGTATAAGTGTTTATGAATTGATATTTTTTCCTATAACTTTGCTGAATTAGTTGACTAGTCAAATAATTTTTTGTTGTTTTAGGAAGTTTTATATGTAAGATGGTGTGTTCTGTATTCTGTGAATTGATATAGTTTTAATTTTTCCATTCACACATGAAAATTTTGTTTCTTTCCTTAAAACTCTAGGTTGAACATCCAGTACTCTATTGAGTATTAGTGGTGAAGGTCAGCTTCCTGGCCTTGTTCCTGATTTCAGGAGTAAATCTTTCAGTTTTTAATAGAGCATGAAGTTTGCTATAGCTTTGTATATCATACTTTTTAATATTGCACAAATATTCTTTTATTCCTACTTTCTTGAGTGTTTGTATCATGAGATAGCATTAGAGTTTGATTATAGTTTCTTCTGCAGTAATTGATAATGATAGTTTGTTTTTACATCATGCCCTTACAGTGGCTCACTGCATTGCTTAGTTTTAATATGTGCAACAATCTGACATTTTTGGTGTCGAGATACTTGCTTATGGCATCATCCATGCAATGTTCTGTTGGTTTCATATTGCTCCAATTTTGTAGAGGATTTTTGTATTCATAAAGTATGCTGGTGTAGTTTTACTTTTCTGATATATTTGTGTGATTTGGTTAGATTTTTCTTGGTGTTGGTTTGGATGGTTAACATCAGGGCTGGGACTGGTGTGAGAGCTGGGTTATGGCTTATGGTTGCTGTTACATGACCCTGTACATAGCAGCCCAGGCTGCCCTCCTCTGATATGCCTGTCCTTCCAGCTCCTGCCCAGCCCTCTAGAGACTCCTCACTCCCCAGAGGGCAAGGGTGACCACCCTCATTGACATCCCTCCTGCCTCTGCCTGTCCATCCATCTTCTCTGAGTCAGGACACCACTTCCTCCATGAGGCTCCTGATTCCGGCCTTGGAGCAACCCCCCCACCCCAATGTCCCCCAAAGCTGTGTAGACCCCCAGGATTTGTTGCCTCAAGAGGCTCCAGGATCATGGACTCCCCTGGGTTGAGATGAGGTCACTGACCTGTGTGTGAAGAGGGAGCAGTCCTCCAGGGGGAGAAGGCAAGATGAGAGCAGGAGACAGAGACACGCAGGGAGAGACCTGGGACCGATTGACCACAGAACCTTCAAGAGGAGCTGGCGCCCAACACCTGGATCTCAGGCTCCCGGCCTGAGAACAAGCATCCCTTGTTCCAATACCTACTCCCCCCAGGGTCTGGTATGTGTGACAGGGGCTCAAGAAACAGATATCTGGCCTGTAGGGGAGGGATGCTGTGCTTGTTGAAACCCAGGACAGTCACTGGCCTCTTCCTCTCTAGACATAACCCCCACCCTTCCTGGGGGAGGGACCCAGGGTCCAAGAACCTTCTACTCTTCCCTGTTACGGCTACCTCTCCCCTGCCCCCACCGGGCATCTCAGGCCTCAGAAAGAAGCCACGGTGTTGTGGTGACCATAGCAGTTGGCCGCAGGCCACCCCCATCCCACTCCCTGACCTGAGTGTGGGCGTCTGATTCGCTCCCCCCAGACCCAGGTGCCTTGTTTCACAGGTTAGGTCCTCGTGCTTCCTTCCTTTCCTGGAGGGGGTATCCAATGGGCAGTGGTGACTGAGGCCTGTCAATCTGGCCAGAGAGGTCCTCCCCAAGAGCCCAGGCACAGCTGAGCCAGGACAGATCCATCCCTTCCCTTCCGTACCCCTTGGAGGGAGGATAAGGCCCTAATGACCCCCAAGAAGAGACATGACACCCAGAGGACTAGACTATCCACAGACCAGGGACTGAGTGTCCACTTCACACCCTGAGAGAGAGCGATGTCTTCACAGAGGGCTGCCAGACTGGACTGTGTCCCCACAAACATCCAGCCTCAGGGAACCAGGCAGACACAAAACCTCCTTGTGGGGGCGGGGGCGGGGGCGGGAGCGGGAGGCTGTGTTTATAGATCCTGCCTTCGGGAAAGGGGGCCGGCCCGAGGGAGGATGGACATGCTCCCTTGCCGAGCACTCACGGACCGTCCCACTGCCGTCACCCTGCCCCTCATTCGGAAACCCTCCTCTCTGGGCTCCAGGTGCCCACACTTCCCGCCTCAACCTCGTCTCTCTCCAGTTCAGTGTGCCCTTTTCCCGCGCCGGGTGAAGAGGAGTGTGAACGCCTACACTGTGGTGTCCAGCAGTGTGGACGGGGCTTCCCTTCTCTCGCTGGCTCGCGTCTAGCCGACACCGCGTGGTTTCCAGGGGTGCGGGGCTTGGTGCCGCCCAGCGGGGAGCAGCCGGGACACCTGTGCCTGCAGCGCCACCTGCCGGCGTCTCCGTCCTCCTGTTGGGCACAGTCTCCCCCCTCCCGCCACCTGCTGCCTGGGATTATCTGTCCTCGCTTGCTGTCGCTGTCCAGTGATCCGTTTCTTGCCCCCACCCCTTTCACCCCCAGCTCCACATCCCTCTTGCAGAATCAGAGATGACCCAGGACCCTCCCTGGCTCCCCTTCCTGCCTACCCTTGGTCGTGTCCTTAGTCATCTGTGCTTATAGGTGAGGGTTCCTTCCAGATGCTTCTAAAAGCTTCACCCCAACATCCTCCCGGATCGGCCCATGTCCGGTCGGGACGCTCCACCCTCACCAAGCTCCGACTGCATGAGGAGGGCAGGCATCAGGCCTGCTGTGTGCACTGCTGTGCCTCCTGCTGTATACACAGGCATGACCCTGCCCCAGGACATGGGAAAGGCAGCCCTCCCCTATGTGGGGCGATGTGACTGACCACAGGGTGGACATCAGCTCTCGGCTCAGGGCAAGGGCAGCTGGGTGCTCGCTCCTGGGACCCTTTCCAACTTAGCCTGACCCTGAGCTGGCTTTGTTCCCTTCCTGTTGTCCCTCTGTTGGCCTTGCTCTGTGAGCAGGGCAATGTGCTCAGTGGTCTCAGGCTGAGGCACACGGACACTGGCTGACCCATGTGCCCCGCTGCGGACCACACAGATTGGGCACTGCACCGGAGCCTGTTTGGCGTGGGGTCACCTGCCTGCAGAGAGGCTGTGCCTCTGCTCTTGGCTCCAGAGTTCACTCTGACAGGAGTGTCCTTGCTCCCTGGGCCTTGCTCCAGGCTGCTCTGTGCTGATGGCATGGTGCATGGTGGGGCTTCCTGAGTATCCCATGGGGGTTGGAGGCTGACACTGGGCACGTTGTGGCCCCATGTTGCTATCACAGACCCCAATAAATCCTGCACCTCAGGACTCAGGTGGTCTTCCTGAGCTGCCACAGCTGAGGAGGATGGACCCTGCTCCCCACCTCTGTCCTCAGTGAGTTTAATCTGCATCCTTCACTATAACTAACCCCAAGTATAACAGCTTCAGGGACTTTTGGGAGCCTCCAAGAAGAGCAGCTGGGAGGGAGTCTCTGGGACCCTGACTCTGCAGTTAGGGTCACAAGTGGGGGGTCTTGGGCCCCTAGAATCTGAAGAGCCCCTCTACCAAGGGAGGGCCAGGAGACCACAGGTGTTAGTTAGCTGAGTCCAAGGCCCTCCTGGGTATGAGGCATCCTAGCCCCTTGCATCACCAAGAGGCTGGCTCTCTCCTCCCCTCAGCCCCCAGGCCTGGTCCCTGCCTCTGAGAAACTTCCTAGGGTGGGGTCCTGGTGCCGCAGGTGCCCCCATGCTGTGGCCTCCTGAGTCTCCAGGGAGGATAAGGAGTGAGAGAAGACTTGTCCACAGAAAGGGAGCTTCTGTCAGAACAGAGCCTGGGGCTGCCGCACCCTCACCTCCAGCACTCCCTCAGGTGCACGGGGTAGGACCATAAGAGTGAGGCTCCTCCCCCAACACCCCTCAAGACATGCAGGACACGTGGGACACTGTTCATCAGACCTTCACTCAGTGTTAAAACCTCCCACGCAGGTCTGGTGGGTGAGAGACACCATTTAATGTCTATTAATGGGATGGAGTGGGCTGGGAGGGAGCATGCAGTGGGGTGAAGCTGGGGTGGGGCAAGTTGGAAAGTCACCCAAGGACACGCTCTCCCTGCAGCGACCCCCCAGGTGAGCCCAGGTGGAGGTGGACCCCTCTAGTCAGAGCCCTCACAGGTCAGACATCACATTCTGGGTGCTTGGGGGACAAGTATCCAAGCACCTCCAGTTCTTATCTACACTGCTGCAGTCAGGGCTGGCACTCTCTTCGTCTTCTTTTTTATTAATATTTTATTTGCATTTTTGGAGAAGATTTAGTTTCACAAGAAACACTGATTCTTTTTTCCCCACACAAAAGTTTTAAAAATAGAGAATCTATTATCTTGGAAGAATAGAAGAAGTCTGTTCGGCAAGCAAGGGGCAATTCAGATTAGAGGAACTAGTGAGGCAAGTTATACGCAGGAAGTTCCGATTGATCCAGTTGTAGGAATAACATAAATGTCTTCTTGTCTAGTTGTGTAAAGCTCCTAATGGGCTTTCTCAGCCCGAGACTGGTAACACTCACAACTGAGCCGCTAGGGTTCCATGTGCTGTGAACACAGGGCTGGCTCACTCTCCAGGAGGCTGCATCTGTTCACAGAAGCAACCAAGCAGCTCCCAGCTGCCCCAGTCCTGTCGTGACTCTTGAGGGCACATTCCTCTGCTCTCTGTCTGCTTCCGCTCCTGCTGGGCTGGCTTCTGCTTGGTCTTCTCCACTCTGCTGACAGGCTCTTTAACTCTGGGTTTTTCTTTACGTGCAGGTGGATCCATGGCTTGGCTTCTGTAGACTTCTTAGTGCTGACCTGGCTGGGACAGAAGAAGGCTGATCTCCGGGCCTGGAGTCCGAGCCCGCCACTGCCTTGTCTTCCTCATGGCCAAGTTCTCACCCCTCCCAGCAGGCCTCTTGGGGGCCAATGGGATGGAGTGTCCACAGCAGGAGCAGGAGTCCATGACTGGATGGGGGTGCCCACACCAGGACTGGAGGCCATGGGGCAGGCAGGAGGGCACCCACTGATCTTGTGGGTCCACACCTCACAGTTGTAGGCCCACATACAGTGCACCAGGCTGTTGATGGGACTAGTCCAGCCGTGCAGGTGCCTGACCACCAAGTGGTCAGTACAGAATATGCACAAGGAGCCCTCACAAAGCTCCCACACTCCAGGGAGGACACTCAGCATGGTCCCTGCAATCACTGGGAGGTCAGCCTACAGGGTCCCCCACCCAACCTCACAAAGTTACAGTAAGAAACAAAAGACGCCTCTGTGCAGGAAGACAGAATACAAACAGACTGAGCACTGTCCTGAGGAAGGCAGGCTGGTGTCTGGGAACTGGGTGCTATAGTGGGGGTGAATGGGGAGCTCCCAAATGCTATGTCCATGACATGACCCCAGAATCTGTGAATGGAACCTTATTTGGAAGTAGGTCTTTGCAGGCATAATTGGTTACAGATCTGGAAATGAGATCATCCTGGATTGGGATGGCATCTTTCTAGCAGATGCAGACACAGAGAAGACACCAGATGAAGATGGAGCTAGAGATGGGAGGAAGAGGGTCACAAGCCCAGGGATGCCTGGAGCCCAGAAAACTGGAAGAGGAAGGAAGGACCCTCCACTGGAGCCTCTGGAGGGAGCGCAGCACTGGGACACCCTGACCTCAGACGTCTGGTCTCCAGGACTGAAGAGGACAGGCTTCTTTTGTTCCTAGCCTCCGTGTGTGCTCATTTGTCACCGCTGCCCCAGGAAGCTCATGCAATTGATGGGAAATCCCCTGCCCTGATCTAAAGCCTCCTTCCCATTAGGGGCAGCCCCCTGCTCCTATGATGTTTGCACTAAACACGAGGTTCACGCTGAGCCCCAGCTCCGATTTTGGGCACTGGCATTTGGAGGGTGAGGGCAGACTCCACCACGTGACCAGCCCCAGCTGGATGCCAAGTCTCTAGTGAGCTTCCCTGGGGGGATGGGGGTGGGGGGTGACTGTCAGGGTTCTGTCCTTCATCACTGGGGGAAGAGATACCCTAGACACCCTCAAGGGAGGAGGGGCATGAAGGGTCGTGAGTGACTGGCTCAGGGCCCCACCCACCCCTGCATCCCCACTGAACCCTGAGGCCTGTGAGTACACCAGCCTGGAGCCTCCCAGCAAGTCCCCAAGGTGAGGTGGCTCAGCAGACCCACCCCTTTCCTCCATGTCTAGCAGGTGGAACATCCCTTCTTGCCACTCCAGGAGCAGTTCTGGAGCCGATCTGCAAGTGGTTCTGGGGTTTGCAGGCTGAGCTCCTGTTGCTGTGCTCCCCACATGAGCATCAACAGCAAACTGTCTGCCCTGCTGCCTGAATGCCCACCCCCCACCCCAATCAGTATTGTCAGGAAAGGATCATCTGAAAGCAGCATCTGAATTCTCCTTTAATAGGGGTGTCCTTGTTCACAACCCTCTAACCCCTACCTTTAGCAGGAGGTAACAAAGGTCTTTAAGGCAAAGGGTCCAGAGAAAAGAGGAAGCTACAAACAAAACCAGCTGGGACCAAGATGGCAAGGAATCTTCACTTCCAACAGACCCTGAGTCTCATTGTATGTTAATTTTACTATATTATTGATGTGGGAGATAGATGGGCTCTAGATTAGACGTTTATAACTGGCCTCCTGTTTGCATGTCATGGGACACAAAGAAGTGGGCTACAGGGTGGGTACTTAAAACTGTTAGCATTTCTGAGAGAAGAGAGAGGTGGGCTTCAGTCTAGGTATTTACAATCAGTCTCCTGTTTACCCTCCGAAATGGAAGTAACAACAGAGAGTAAATATCCAGTGTTTGTCTCTTGTAAACACCTTACGGTAATAGTCATGACAAGGACAAAGAGGGGACAAAACTCTATGTGTAAAGGATTCAGGGATCTCTACCCCTCACTCTATTGGGACAAGGGAGACGCTACACATGCACAGAAAGGCTTCTTGTGGGTCAAAACTCAAAAGATAATGCCAGGCCATAATGAGTCTTGCTCCTCCCAGAAACCTTCATTTCAAGATCCATCTTGGCTGAAGGGTGAGTGTGCACCCAGGGGCAGGTCGCAGGGTAGGTCAGATGTGGGAAAAGAAACCAGGTAATTGGCCTGAAGGAAGACAAAGACTCGGAAGAAGCTCTTCCTCACTAGGGGGTTTGCCCATGCCCTTTCTCTGCTGTGCTTCTATCTTAACAAACCATTTCTCTATGTGCTGTACCACTTGTTTTTCTATGTCTCTAATAATTTTATACTTGCATTTATAGTTTCTGCCTCCATGATAAATATATTTTTCACTGGGGGCAAAGATCCAGGGAAAAATGGCTTCTAGCCTTTAGCCCTTTAGCCACCTTTAGGTGGCTAGGATTCCTGGTTCTCATCCAGGCTTTCCAGGTTCAATTCCTGGGCAGGGAATTTAAGATCTCACTTCACTTCACTGCTCGCTGCTAACTCGATCATTATATTGAGTGACACACCTCCTGGTGGCCATGACCCAACATGAAGAAAAGTGAAAGTGAAGTCACTCAGTCATGTCTGACTCTGCAACCTCATGGACTGTAGCCTGTACCAGGCTTCTCCGTCCATGGGATTTTCCAGGCAAGAGTACCAGAGTGGGTTGCCATTTCCTTCTCCAGGGGATCTTCCCTAACCAGGGATTGAACCCAGGTCTCCCGCCTTGCAGGCAGACACTTTACCCTCTGAGCCACCAGGGAAGGTTCATAACTCAACACGAAGAACCAAAAAAAGGTAAAAAGGAGATGGTACCACTAACTCGGAAAAATCCTGCCCTTCCCTCAGATGCACCTGCCTCCTCAGTATTAGTCTCCTCCTCCCTTTGTCTTTACTGTTTAAAATCAAACCATGTTCTCCAGGAGGGCAAGAAGTTGAGTTGTGAACTTAGTTCCTGCTTTTCTGTTCTTTGACCACTGAATAAAGCCTGTGCTGTGTTGGTCTCAGCTTTAGTTTCATAATCACCTACCTGAATGGAAAAAGGAAACTCTTCCTGTTGAGACAGAGGACCCCTAACCAGGGTAGGGCCTGAGCAGGGTCCATAGGACTTAACTTGGTGACAACCTGCGAGGGGACAGTGGAATCTGCCTGGGTGAGTGAGTGGAGGGCACCTGCAGCTGCAGCTCCGGCTCCATTTACAGTGTGGCCCCTTCTGGGGCTGGACTGTGTGCTCTCATCCCCACACCCATGACACCACCTGACGGTCTGACTGGGTGACAGTGGCTGCCGGGTGTCCAGTCAGGAGGGACCCAGAAGCAGCACATGGAGCCAGATCAGACATGCCTTTTCACAGGCCGTGGATGAACTGGGTTTTAGGACTCTGTATCTAGAAAATAAACTGAGCTGCTAGAAGCTGATGTGTGCTCTGGACTTGAAATCCATGTGCAGGGCAAAAGTTCCCACCGGACCTTGACTTGGAAGCTTCTGCACAGGTGATGTCCACATCAGTGCTTCCTTGCCAAGTTCTTCAGGCCTCCTTGGGGGGCACTGCGGGACCCACATGCTATGGGATCCCCAATTCAGAGCCTGAAGGGCCAGTGCTGGCAGGGCTTGGGGATGAGAGTGGTCACTCCACCAACACTTCTCAATTCTGCCTCCCTGGGGACCCAGGAGAGGCAAGGCCAATGGCACAGGCCAAGCTTGATGCACTTCTCCATGGGGCCCCTAGGCCCTGCTCTGCTTACTCAGGCCCACCGTCTGCCCCTCCTGGTGCCCAAGTCCCACAGATTCACATTCCTCATGTGGACATCCAAGTACACAAGTTGCCCTATGTCCCCTTCCCACATGGGACAACCCCCTGGCCCCGCTTCTCCCTAATGATGGCCTTCTCCTCGCTTGTTCTGGGTGGGAAGAGGCTGAGGTGGAGGATGGTCTGTCCCGACTGCTTCCTGGGGGCCCAGAAACAGGACTTGGGGAACGCGGGGGGCTGCTGGGCCTTGAGGTCTGGATGCTTCTGGGTGTGGGATGAACCACCACTTCCTCCTGGAGCCTGCTCCCTCTCAAATTCAGGAAACAGGAGGACCCACCAAACTGACCCTATCCCGGGCTCTGCTGCAAGTCTGCTCACATTTGCTCGCAGGATCCTGAAGACAGACCTGTGGGAAATGGTCTGCGAGTCCCATACTGATGGTATTCTGTAGAATTTCCATGAGACCTCTTTCTGCCCTGTTCTGAGCAAATTACTCATCAATCCATGCTACCATCACCCCACAAGAAGACTGGGAGGCTGAGGCTCTGAGAAGCCAAGTAACCCACCCAGAAGGACAGACTGGGGCCACCAAGTGGGGTCTGTGCCCATTGCCCACCCAGGTGACTGCCCATTCACAGCACGTTCACATTTTTCACTTCTGGGGCCAGCTCACTGAGCCTCCTCTTAGGGGGATTCACTTACCTCAGGGTTCGGTCTTGTTGAGTTCTGCCTCAAGGTCACAGGTGGGAGGCCTTGCACCAACACCACAGAAGAGGAGCCCAGAACCAAGGTCACCTCTGAAGCTGGCTGAGCCCCTTTGTAACTATTGCTAAAAGCCCCTGATAATCACTAACAAGCTTCCTGACTCCCAACTAGGCAAAGATGTCCACTCCAGTAAACATTCTATAGTGTTCCACCCAATAACCTAACGCCAACCTTCCAGCAGGAATTTTCTTTGTCTTAAGGCTATAAAAATTGGATACTAACCCACAAAATGGAGAAGGCAATGGCACCCTCTCCAGTACTCTTGCCTGGGAAACCCCAGGGATGGCGGAGCCTGGTGGGCTGCCATCTATGGGGTCACACAGAGTTGGACACGACTGACTTGATTTAGCAGCAGCAGCGGCAGCCCAAAAATTTTCAGCTTTCCCTGGTCTGTCAGAAGGTCAGCCCACTGCGCTCTTAGTGCCCACTTTGTCTCTGCTCTCTGTTTTTAATAAAAACGCACTCCCTTCTGAAATGCTCTATGTCTGGAAATTCTTTTCCAACTCGTACTCAGACTGCTTCAACAAGTCTCACACCACCAGGGCCACTTTCCCAGATCACACTCACCACTTGCTTGTCTATTCCCAGTTCAGGCCAGAAAGGTCCCCTTGGGCCCTGAGTCCCCAGCTCTGCCTGGGCACCCTATCCCCTCTGGTCTGGCCCTTCCCAATCACGTCCCCTGCAGGGTCACCAGGAGCTCCCACCATCCCTGGGCAAGCTGTCTGCTGTGTCCTGGGGAGACCTCTGTGGTGTCAGGTGGAAGAAACAAGAGGTACCCATGAGGCCGCCCACACCAGCACAGCAACCAGCACCCACCTACTGACCTCTTCACTCTGGATGGGCCCAGGTGGAGTTCAGGTGTCCCCCAGCATGTCTTTGTTCTCATCCCACTTCTGCCCACGGGGGAGTCGCTGTGTTACTCTGTGCCTGGTGCACAGAGAGGATGCTCATTCACACACTCCTTCCAGGAGCACAGGGTTCTCATGGGCAGGCTCCTCCAAGGATATGGGGCTTACCCGGGCAGGTACCCCTGCAGGGCTCGGCTCCCAGAAACCATGCACAGAGCCCTTACTGCAGAGCACCCCCAGCCTACCTGTTGGACAGATGTGACCTTGAGCCCCTCAAGCAGAACCTGAGGTAACAAACAGCAGCTTCTGGACAGGTCTGTGACTCTGGGCACTGTGTGTGGCCTCCTTCCAGAGGCTTCCATAGCACCTGGGCATTGGGCCTCTGTCTCCATCCCCCACCCCTCCTCTCCCTGACCCCTGGGTTCCTCTCATTAGAAGATGGTCTTCTTGAATTGGGCCCAGATGAAATGATTAGAAAACAAGCCAGAGCTGTGGCCCTGTATCCATCCTGACCCTTAGGACCCACACCTGTTCCTGGAATCTCAGCCAGCACACAGAGGCTTGTTTTCTGAAACCACAAGCCTGGATGGGCAACAATTGGCTTACCTGGCTAGCCTGCGCTTTTCACACGTGCCTGGGTTGAGGTTTATATATAGCCCCTCAAGGCAGCAAGAGTGCCTGCAGCTGTTCTTGACACCATCTTCTCTGCCATCAGAAGCCGCGGAGCCAGCCTGGCAAGAGAGAGAGTGAGGGGCCACGACGTTTGGGAGGGTCCGGTCTGTATAGGGCTCTGCTAGACCTTCCACAGGAGTTGCTAAGCTGCCACTTGCTAAGAGGATGTGCTGCCTGTACCTGCTGTTGGAAGTCTTCCTATACAGAGGTGAGGAAGCAAGAATACAGGCAGTGGGAGCAGGACAGGAAGGGTAACTCAGGTAGGAAAATAGAAAGCTTCCAGTAAGAACATCCAGGCCAGGACCATCCTGCCTGGCCTGCAGGAGCCAACTCGGCAAGGGTGCTGTCCCTGGGGTGGCTCCAAGTCCTTTCCTCCCGCCTTTGAGGTCTTTGCACATATTCAAGTGTTTTACCTGGGGAGGGTGGAGGAGGTTCAGGAGCAGCTAGCCTGGGGTTCAGCCAGTGTTTACTTAGAGATGCTTCGTGGGTTCAGCCAGCTTCCCATTGAGGACATTCCTTGGGAGTGGGGAGGGTGGAGTAGGGGGTGGGGAGGGGCTGGCTGCACATGAGTAAGTCCCCATCCTTGGCCATCTTCAGAACTGTTACCTGTGTAGCAAGTGTCCTAACTGAGTTTTCAGCTGTGTAACTGGTGGGTTCTTAATGAGCAATGTAAATGGTGACATTAAATGTCCTCAGTCAGGACTGAGATATTACACCACATGTACAAGTGTAATAACCTGGGAGGTGTGTGCAACTAGTGCCCCAGGGACAGGTTTCAGACTTGACCCCTCAGCATTCTGGTGTCTAGCCACTGCTTTAGGATTTTGGGGGGAGACCAGTGCTGACTCCAGGTGTTCTGTAATCTGGCCTCCATCTGCCTTTAGTGGGACCCACACTTCTAGGATCCTACAGAGCAGGGTCTGTGTGACTGCTCTGTGGCTTTTCTAACAAATGACCACAAGCTGGATGATTTAAAACAACAGGAGTTCATCCTCCCCCAGTCTTGGACACCAGACATCTGAGATCATGGTCCTACAGGGCTGTCATTCCTCCACAGGCTCCAGGATAGAGTCCTTCCTGCCTTTTCCAGCTTCTGGGGCTCCAGGGGTCCCTGGGCTTGTGGCTCCCTCCCTCCCATCTCTGCCTCCATCTTCATGAGGCCTCTCCTCTGTGTCCTTTTTTGTCACTTATAAGGACTGTGTTAATTGGATTAAGGGTCATCTTAACCCTAGATGACCTTAACTTGAGATCATTTACATCTCCAAAGACCCTTTTCCCAGATATGGCCCTGTTCACATGTTCTGGGGGGGGGGAGCGCATCTTTTGGGGCCACCATTCACCCCATTCTCTGTGTATAAAATAATGCTCAATTTAGGAGACCACCACAGTCCCATATATACTGGTACCAGACAGTTGGGAAGATCCCCTGGAGAAGGAAAGGGCTACCCACTCTAGTATTCTGGCCTGGAGAATTCCATGGACTCTATAGTCCATGGGGTCGCAAAGAGTCAGACATGACTGAGCTACTTTCACTGGAGAGAATGAGGACCTTGGAATCACCTGGACCAGATCAAGGCCTGGCTTCATCAGGTGAGGAGGAGAATCACAGGGAGGAGAGAGTCATGGTCTTGTTTAGGCTTCATAAAGTTCGTGTTGGGGTGGGATGTGAGATGCACTGGGGCAGGGACCTTTGTCAGGACCTGATGGAGGGATTAGGCTTGGGCCAGGGCTGTGTGTGTAGAGGGGAATTGGTGTGGAGGTTGGCCATATGCTCTGGAGGAGGAGCTGACAGTCACTGAGGCATAAGGAACTGGGTAACTGGGAGTCCTCCCTGTTACTGAACCAAACTTGAGTCCACACACCTGAGTGCAGTAAAGCCAGTCTCCTGACACAAGCTGGGGTGAAGGAAAGTGCAGCATTAATTTTAAAGGCACCAATATGTGGAGGACACGTGGCTCATGATCTAAACCCTAAACTCTCCCAAGGGTTTCAGCAAAGCATTTGTACAGGCCACATGAGGGAGGTGGTCACATAGTATGTGATCCGCTGGTGCACAGCTCTCTTGGTGAGGTAACAGGCGGCTAAAGTCACAAATTCTCAGGCACTGGAAGCTCTGTGGACTACATATTCGTGCTCATCAAGTAGTTAACTTCTTCCATTTGGTGGGGGTTTTAGCATCTATAAAACAACTAGGGGAGTATGCATCAGATACTGTTACCTCCGTACTTCAGAGAGGAGCTGCAGTAGAGGATATAGGATGGGGTCTGCCCTGGGAAGGCTTCGTAGGCTCCTGCTCAGTTACACCAGGTGTCTGAGCTCAGCAGCCGGGGAAGGTGCGGCTGCCTCCTGAGTGTGGGGTGCAGCAGGATCACAGTTCTCTGAGGGGCCTGTTAGCCCCCAAGGTGAGATGGGGAGGCAGTGGATGGATAGATGCATCTGGCCTGGGGGAGGGATCCAGGCTGGAAATGTCACTGGAATCATCACAGGGAGGAAGAAGAAAGGCCAGGAGCGGGCAGGTGGGTTATAGCACTAATGTGCAGGTGATGGTGGTCCTGTTGGCAGCAATTCAGAGCCAGAAAGAGTGGTGGCCAGGGGCTCAGCTTCATTCTCTTGTTTTTTTGCTAATCTGTAACTTCCTGTTCGTACAGTGAGAGGCCTGGACCCCAGTATCTGCTATTTGTCAGTTTATTTTTCCTCTTCAGATTGCATGTATAGTGGTCTCAGAAATGCTAGCTACCACACTCTGGAAAGAACTCCATAAAATGAAGCCCGCTGTTTATGTGCAGGCCATTTTGCCTTTTGTGTATAGACTGTATTCATTTCCAAAGTCAACACATTTTGCCCCATCTCCTACGGTGAGATTTTTTTCTGAGCATTTCTAATACAGTTAGGTTCTGTTGCATTGTGTATTCCATCCTGTGACACGCCTACACTCTAAATAACTAAACTTGAATAGACTATGGCTGATTCCTTGGGCTATAAAAATCGATGAGCATAGACAAATGCATAGTGACAGGTGTCCATCCTAAAGCATCACAAGGAGTACTTCAAGCCCCCCTTCAGCAGATGATCTTATCTATGTAGCTTAGCTTTTCCTAGAATGTTATAAATGGGGTCATACTGTGTGCTGTCTCTTCAGACTGGATTCTTTCACTGAGCAATATGTATGTGAGATTTAACCATGTCTTTGAAGGGTTGGTGATTCATTCCTTTCCACTGCTGAGCAATACTCCACTGCATGTGTATTGGAGGAAAAACAATTTTCATTCTGCTCTTCCATAATAAAAGGGCTTCTCTGATAGCTCAGTTGGTAAAGAATCTGCCTGCAATGCAGGAGACCCTGTTTGATTCCTGGCTCGTGAAGATCTGCTGGAGAAGGGATAGGCTACCCACTCCAGTATTCTTGGGCTTCCCTTGTGGTTCAGCTGGTAAAGAGTCTGCCTGCAATGTGGGAGCCCTGGATTCAAGCCCTGAATTTGGAAGATCCCCTGGAGAAGGGAAAGGCTACTCACTCCAGTATTTTGGCCTGGAGAATTCCATGGACTGTATAGTTGATGGGGTCACAAAGAATCTGAGTGACTTTCACTATCCATAATAAAAGACAAATTACCAGGAGAAAAAACAGAAGCACACCTTCTCTATGCTTCCCTGGTGGCTTAGTGGTAAAGAATCCGCCTGCAATACAGGAGACATGGATTTGATCCCTGGGTTGGGAAGATCCCCTGGAGAAGGAAATGGCAACCCACTCCAATATTCTTGCCTGGGGAATCCCATGGCCAGAGGAGCCTAGTGGGCTATAGTCCATGTGGTCGCAGAGTTGAACATGGCTTAGTGATTAAAACAACAAAAAATACCTCCTGTATACAAGGGAGTTACCAAAGAAAATGGAGTCATTCCCGGAAATGTCCTAAGCTATCACCTTAAATACTGTCTTCAGCTAAAAACTGAAGTAAGACCTTGGGGAATGGGACATGTCAGTTTTGGAAGATTATCATGCAAACCACAGTAAAGAAGGGTATGATTGTTTGCAAATTTAAGCCAGGACTTCTCCATTGATAAGTTGAGTCCTTTTATTTCTGGTGCAATCAGGGACAACCCTTAAATGCAGAGATTTCTCTGTAGATGTCCTTCACAAAAGGCAATGCTATTTAGTTTCCTGAGATTCCTCTCCCCGCTGATTCCCCTTGAAGCAGACTTAAGAGATCCTCACGCCAGAGAGGCATATTTTAGGATGGCATATTCTACTTGCCTTGACAAGAATATACCCCAATTTACTTATGCATTCATCAATTGAAGGATGTCCTGATTTCTTCAGGTTTTTAACTGTTATGGGTAGTACTGCTGTGTATAAGTCCTTCTTTGTTTGCATTTGGACAAGGATTTTTCAAAGCCTTTCCCTAAATACTGGAAGTACGATTGTTGGATCCCAAGGTCAGGTTTGTTTAGCTTTGGAGAAAACTGCCCAGTTATGTTACAAAGTGGCTGTCATGCATTCCACCAGCAGTGAGGGAGTGTTCCTGTTGTTCCTTACCCTCCAGCAATTGGTACTGTCATATATTTAGAGTTTAGTCCTAATTTGTGTGGTGTGATATCTCATGATTTTAATTTGTAATTCGCTAATGGTGTATGATGTTGAGCATGGTTTTGTTTTTTACTATCTGTATATCTTTTTTTTGGCTGTGTGTCCAGATCTTTACTCATTTCCTATGGGAGTTGTAAAGAAGTCTTTGTCTATTTTGAGTCCAAATCCTTTATCAGATATAAATTTTGCAAATACTTCTCTACCAGTTTGTGGTTTGTCTTTTGATTTTCTGAATAAGGTCTTTTAGAATTGGTATCTTTAATTTTATAAAGTCCACAATGTTTTTCTTCTGTGGACTGATAGCTTGTGTGTTAAACCTCAAAGCTTGTGATATATAGGTCAAACCCATAGTCATGTAGATTTTCTATGTTTATGTCTACAATTTTGATAGTTTTGAATTTTAAATGTCTATTAATAAATCTGAGTGAATTTGGTGTCTTCATTTCATTCTCTGTTTCAAGTTAATTGTTCCTTACCATTCACTCTCTACTGTTTCAAGTTAGTTGTCTCCACTAAGCTGTGCATGCCTGAGTGAGGGAGGCTCGATCTCCAGTTCTCATTGGCTGGCAGAGAACAAGAAGCCCGCCTCCCTGACACTCCCCTACTCCAAAGGGAATTCCCTCTCCGACAGAGCACCTGGTTTGGCGGCCACAGACAGGACTCCGGTCTCCTCAGGACCCACTGCGGTTTCATCTTTGGGACATTGTGGGGTTCAGTTCAGGCTGACAGGAGCCTGATTTCCTCAGGACCACTGGGGTTTCAGCTTGGGACACTGTAGCGCTCAGTTCAGATTGATGGGAGTCTGATCTCAGGATCCATTGGGGCTGGGGCTTTGGCTTTGGGACATTGTGGGATTCAGTTCAGGCTGACAGGAGTCTGGTTTCCTCAGGACCTGCTGGGGATTCAGCTTTGGGATATTGTGGGGTTCATTTCAGGCTGATGGGAGTCTGGTCTCCTTAGGACCTGCAGGGAGATGGTGCTCTTGAAGGAAAAGGTGAGTAAAATTGGGGAGGAGATTTCTGTGTGTGGCTGTTGCGAAGTGGGTCTGTCTTCAGAGGACTCAGGACTGTCAGAGCTTGATGTGGAAAGCTGTGGGTTTAGTCAGTTTTTATGGTATAGGACGGTGTCCAGTGTTGTTCCTTGGTGTGTGGTGTCCATTTTCTCCAGTGCGATTTATTGAGGGGACTGTCCTTTTCCTTCAATAAAAGGAGGGGTGGGGTGTATGTTCTTGGCTCCTTTCCTGTGAATTAACTGACCATGTGCCTGTAGGTTTATTTCTGGGCTCTTGTCTCTGTGCCTATTTCTGTGCTGATTCTACATGTTTTGTGGTGCCTTTATGTGCGTAATGTAGATTGAAGTCAAGGAGGGAGATGACACTAGCCTGTTCTCCTTTCTCAGGGTCACTTTGGCTCTTCTGGGTTCTCTGTGGCTCCACACAGATGTTAAGATTGTTTCTGTTTCTGTGAAAAATGTCACTGAAATGTTGGTAGTGATTTCATGAATGTATATGTTGCTTTGATTAGAATGGATATTTTAATGGTATTTTCACCCGCAAGCATGGGATATCTTTTTGTGTCTGTTCAGTTTAATTGATAAATGTCTTGTAGTTTTCAAGTCCTTGGTTTAATTCGTAGTTTTGTGGGGAGATGCAGTTGTAAGTGGGATTATTTTCTTGATTTTTCTGAATAAGATCTTTCAGAATAGATCTTTTTAATTTTATAAAGTCCACAATACTTTTCTCTTGTGGACTGAGCTTGTGTGTTAAAATTCAAAACTCATGATATACAGACCAAACACAAGGTCATGTAGATTTTCCGTGGCTATGTCTACAATTTGACAGTTTCGAATTTTAAGTGTTTGTTAATAAGTCTGAGTGATTTTGGTGTCTACATTTCATTTTCTAATGTTGCAAGTTGATTGTTAAGTATTTTGGAGAAGTTTTCAATACTTGGCTCCATTTCCGTCTGCATTTCTTTAGTTTAATACAGCTAGCAAACTGCCCTCAGGGGGCGGGGTCTCCACTAGGCTGTGAGGGAGACTTGCTCTCCATGTTCTCATTGGCTGGCAGAAAAAGAGGAGCCCGCCTCCCTGACCCTTCCCTGACCCGCAGGGGAAGTTCCCGCTCTGACTAAGCTCCTGCCTCTGGGTAGCTTCTGTCAGGAGTCTGGTCTCCTCAGGACTTGCAGGGGGGTGGTGCCGCTGAAGGAAAAGGTGAGTAAAATCGGGGAGAAGATTCCTGTGGGTAGCTGATGATAAGGGTGTCTGTCTTCAGAGGACCCAGAACTGTTCGGGCTTGATGTTGAAACTTGCAGCTTTCTGTCAGTTTTTATCTGTGGTATAGGATGGTGTCCAAGTTGTTCCTTGGTGTGTGGTGTCCATTTTTCCATTTATTGAGGGGACTGTCCTTTCCTGGGTGTATGTTCTTGGCTCCTTTCTTGTGAATTAACTGACCATGCTCCTGTAGGTTTACTTCTAGGCTGTCTCTATGCCTGTTTCTGGGCCACTTCCACACTTTGTGGTGCCTTTAGCTGTGTCATGTAGATTGAAGTTGGAAGATGTGTCCAGCCTTTCTCCTTTCTCTTGGTCACTTTGGCTCTTCTGGGTCTTTGTGGCTCCACTCAGATGTTGATTTTGTTTCTGTGAAAAATGTCATTGAAACGTTGGTAGTGGTTGCATGAATGTGTATGTTATTTTGGTTAGAATGGACATTTTAATGGTATTTTCACCCACAAGCATAGGATCTTTTTGTGTCTGTTCACTGTCTTGCAGTTTTAGCTTGCAGGTCTTTTAAGTCCTTGGTTAAATTCCTTGTTTTGCAGGTGATACAATTGTAAGTGGGATTATTTTCTTAATTTCTCTTTCTGATAGTTCATTATTAATGTAGAGAATCACAAATGATCTTGAGTTTTACTGATTTTTTTTTTTTTTGGCCATGTGACTTGGCTATGGGATCTTAGTGCCCTGACCAAGGATCAAACCCATACCCCCTGCAGTGGAAATGAAGTCTTAACTACTGAACTGCCAGGGACTCCCTGAATTCATGTTTTAGTTCTGACAGTTGTTTTGGTAGTTTTATGTGGAAAACTAGAATTCAGAAATCTCATGGTTTTGGCTCTATCAGGGTCACCCGTAGCACCCAAGACTTGGTGGCTACTAATATACCCTTCCTATGGTGACTTATAATACCACGTGGACTCTTACAAGGCAATTAGCATCACCACTTCAGTTGAATTTGGTCTGGTTAAGTCTTGGCCTCTGTTGCAATGTTTGATGTTATCTCTGATTTTCTGACATGGTTTATTAAAAGGTAATTTACTTTCTAGCAAATTTCAAATGTTTCAGCTTTAAATAGCAGTATACATTTTCTGCATTCACACTGAAACTGCAGTGTTTTACCCAAAATAGGGTCACTTTCCCAGGTCACCAACATGTAGCCCCCAAATAGGGGATAATTATGATTTTCACATTACAATCCTAACCACAGGACCAGTTCAACTTTCACCATCTGCCCAAGCTTTGTGCAAATATCTTTCTCTATTCTAATGCAATTTTCTTTTTCTGGAACCATCACTGGGGCTTTCCCACATGTTAACAACCTTCATGGATTTAAAGTGTACAAGATGAGTGTGATCTGGGTGGCTTTTTCTGTATGGTTTCTTTCACTGAGGATGTTTTCAGTGCTTTTCCATATTGTAACATGTATCATTATTTTTTTGTTGTGATTAAAAACATAGAATATTTATCATTCGAATCATTTTAAGTATGTGCCTCTCTAGCATTAACTGCATTCACATTGGTGTAAAGATGTCCTCACCATTCATCTTTAGAATCTTTTCATTTTCCCCAAGTGACTCTGTAACCATTAAACACTAACTAATAATGCAATGGGTATTATGCTAGCTAACATGGAACGTGGGTTGAGGATTATCAGGGTTGCCATAATAAATAAGGATAGTTTTCCTTCTAAGCATAATAGGGATGATATTAAATGGGATTGGTATATTAGTAATCCTAATATCTTTATTAGGATTGTAAATGCTGTAAATGCTATGATAATATTTATATAGACTAAAGACACTTGGTCATTATGAATTTAATTATAATGAGTCAAAATCATTTTGTTTTAAACTAAATATCATTCAGTTCATTCTAACCCTTTTGGGGTTCATTCATAGGCTAGGCTTACTGCTAATAATAGAATTAGGAAGAGGGCTATGGTAAGTATGGTGTTTATATTATTTGTGATGCCCAAGGAAGAGGTAAAAGGAGTGCAATTTCTAGATGGAAGAGGAGGAATGTAATGGCTAGGAAACTTTTATGGAGAAGGGAAGATGGGCTGATCCTATGGAGTCAAATCCACATTCACAGTGGCTTTTTTTTTTCTGAGTAAACAGTTGGGGGAGTCAAAATGCAATAATAACAATTAATGTGGCTACAGTTAGGTATGTTAATAGTGTTAATTTTTTTTTTTTGGTTGTACCAAAACGAATTGACTGGAAGTCAGTTGTATTGTTTAATACTAAAAGAATATGAGCCTCAGCAACAGATAGATACATAAAGGAATCATCATACCACAAATGACAAAGGTTGATCCAATAAGTACATGTAATCCATGAAATCATGTGACTATGAAGAAAGTTGAGCCATATACTCCATCTGAAATGATAAATGATGTTTTGTAGTACTCTGAGGCTTGCAGAGCTGTGAGATAAATGTCAGGGTGATTGTGATTTTAAAAAAAAGCTTGAAGTATATGCTTTTGATTTCCTTCTGTGAGGCTGTCCTGGACTCAGATGATTTAGACCCCAGAGGCTAATAGTACAGAGGTGTTCAAAAGTGGGACTTCTAAGAGATTGAGAGGGCAAATTCCTGTAGGTGGTGAACACCTGCCTAGTTCACGTGTTGGAGTGAGGCTTAAGTGATTAAAAGCCCAAAAGAAGCCTGTAAAAATTAGACTTCTGAAATAATGAAAAGAACTATTTCATATCAAAGTCCTTTTTGAATAATTGGGGTGTGAGGACCTTGAAAAGTACTTTATTGAATGATATCTCATCATCATTAATATATTGTAAGAATATTAGTTAATAGGTCAAGTAGGAGTAATGTTGCTGAGTTAAAATGAAATCATATTAGACCAGATGTTAGTAGAAGGGCTGAGAAAGCCCTGTAAGTGGTCAGGGGCTAGGGTTTACTATATGATAGGCATAGGTTTGGTGGATCATGATGTGTTGTCAAGTAAATAAAGGCATACTAACAGCATAAACACATAGGCTTGAATTATAGCAACAGGAAATTCAAGAATGGTGAATAAAGCAAGGATAATAAATGAAATGAGGGTTGTGGTGGTGCTGATGCTTATTAGTGTCTGAGTAGCTCCTCCAATTAGGTGAATTAGCAGGTGTCCTGGTCTAATGTTGGCTGTTAGTCAAACAGCTAAGGCTACTTGTTGGATAAATAGGCTAATGGTTTCAATACTAACTAGTATAGGGATTAAGGAGATTGGAGTCCCTTGATGTAAAAAGTGGGCTAATGATGCTTTAGTTTTATTGCAAAAGCTCATGACTGCAGTTCCTGCTCGTATGCCTAGATTTATTGATAATTGTGTAGTTGGTGTAAATGAGTGTGGTAATAATCCTAGTAAATTTACTGACCCAGTAAATAATATTAGTGCTCAAGTTTGTCCTTTATGATTATAAATGTTTATTATTTGCTTTGATGTAAGTTGGATTAACCACTGTTGAAGACATATCAGATGATTATTAATTTGTTGGTTAGATATTTGGAAAAACATGCTCAGGAATGATAAGGATGACAATAGGGAGTCCTATAATTGTTGGGGTAATGAAAGCGGCAAATAAATTTTCATTCGTTTTACTTCTCAAGGGGTGTTTTGTTTTTGTGTTTTTGTAGATGTAACTTCTGGGTTTGAGTAATTGTATTTTGAAAATTTTAATTGAAGTATAATAAATAGGATGAAGAATGTTGATAAAATAGTAATAAATCATGTTGATGTATCTAACTGTGGCATACCATTAAGGGGATTATTATTTCCCAATCTCTAATCTAAATGGTTAGTGCTAGCTTAGCTTCTTAATGAATCTATAGTGTTGAAGCAGATCATTTTTCAAAGTACCAGCAGTACCAATTTGAGGAAAATTGGTATAAAATCTATTGTATTGATGCAGATCATTTTTCAAAGTTTCAGCAATACCAATTCGAGGAAAATTGGTATAAAACTGTGATTTGACCCACAATTTTCTGAACGTTGTCCATAATACAGGCCTGATTGGGTTAAGAGTTGCTTGATTTAGATGCCCTGGGATTACATCTGCTTTTAGTCCTAGAGAAGGCACAGCTCATGAGTGTAGCACATCTTTGGAGAAAATTAACATTCAGATAGCTATCTCTTTAGATAAAATGACTTGATTATTTACTTCTGATAGTTGCAATTCCCCTGGCTTTAACTCTAATATTGGAATTATATTGGAGTTGAAATTCAAGTCTTCATAATCTGTATATGCATAGTTTCAGTATCATTGGTGACTTATAGTTTTTACTGTAAGGGATGCATTGTTAATTTTGTATGTTACATATAAAATTTGTAAGGATGGAAGGGCAATTAAGATTAATATAATAGCTTGTAAGATTGTTCAGATAGTCTCTACTTCTTGTGTGTCTATTTGTGCTAGTGTGTGTGAATTTTGTTGTCAGCAAAAGTGAGATAATATAAAGTACTAATGAACTGATTAAGAGAACAATTACTAATGTGTTTTCATAAAAGTGTAACAATTCTTCTATGTGGCTGGTGTTGCATACATCCTTTATAAAAATTAACTTAAAATGGACCTAGGCCTAAATGTAAAATACAAAGCCAGAAAACTCTTAGAAGGTAACATAGGAGAAAATCTTGAAGACCTGGGGTTTGACAATGACTCTTTAGGTATAGCACCAAAAGCACAATCCAAGAAATATATACTATACAGGTTGAGCTTCATTAAAACTAAAACACTTTGTTCTGTAGAAGACACTTTTGAGAGCTGAGATGATGAGTCAAAGACTGGGAGAAAGTATTTGCAAAAGACATATCTGACAAGAACTATATCCTAAATATACAAAGAACTCTTAGATCCCCAAAATAATGAAACAACCTAGCTTTTAGAATGGACAAAAGATCTGAACAAACACCTCACCAAAGGCTACATACAGATGAAAAATATGCACATGAAAGGAAACTCAGTTATATATCATCAGAAATTTGTAAATTTACATAATGAGATACCACTCCACACCTAATAGAAAGTCAAAATCTAGAATACTGACATCAGCAAATTGGCAAAGATGTGGAGCAACAGGAGCTCTCATGTTTTGCTGTCCTATTTTTCCTGAGAACAAGAAATATGCTTGTCTTTCTTTCATCTTATTGTAAAGAGGTAGTCCCTGATGGCTCAGATGGTAAAAATTCTGCCTACAATGTGGGAGACCCAGGCTTGATCCCTGGGTAGGGAAGATCCCTTAGAGATGGGAATGGCTATCCACTCTAGTATTCTTACCTGGAGAATTCCATGGACAGAGGAGCCTGGCAAGCTAGGCTCCTGGCAAGCTACAGTCCATGGGGTCGCAAATAGTCGAATCTTATGGTTGTTCAACTATTTGAGTGACTAACATTTTCACACTAAAACATGGTATAGTGCTAAACAAAAGAACTTGGGGGCCAAATTACATAGATTTGAATGCCATCTTGAGCACTCCTTAACTGCATTATGTTTGGCAAGTCATTTAACTTTTCTCTCCTTGTGTCCTCATCTGTCAGATGGGGATAACAAAATCTAAAGCAGAAAGTTGTTGAGAAGAGTAAGCGTTATAATAAATACCTTAGCTTTATTATTGTAGTTGGCCCGTGTTACCCGCCCCAGAAAGACTTAGAAAGTAATTTTTCTTTCTTGGAAAAGGAAAGCTCTTGTCTTCTGATAAAAAAAGATTATACACATGTGATAAGAAGCATTTGTAGGGTAAAGTGTTGTCTTGTAGCCTTGAAATCATATTAGAGGGAAGAATTTTGCTATCTTCTTTTCTAACTCTGAAACTTTTCTCTCTCCTGAAGATTTGGAAACATTAAAGTCCTCATAATCTAGTGTGTTCTTTCCATCCCCAAAATTGTTCAAATTTTTTCTTAATGATCCTGCTCTTGCAGAGAAAAAAATCACACATTTAGATTTCATCGAGTGGATAGATATGGTTGTTCTCAGCTATGACAGATAGAAGTAAGAAAATAGTGGATGATGAAAGGAAACTTTGAAGTCATAAACAAATGGAGGTGTTTTATAAAAAACCGTGTACTTGCTGTTTCCAAACTCCAGGGCAGTAATTTAGATCTCAGATGGCTGTGGGCAGATGTGATAAGAAGAAATATGATCCTAGAGATAGAACTTAGCAGAAAGGATCAGGACAAGGAATGAGAAGGCTCAGACACCAGTCTAGCTTATGCTCTGTGTTAATCAAGTGGTCTCAAGCAACTTACGTCAATTCTCTGAATCAGAGATACATTAAGGCTGGATTTCTGGGAAGGGTTAAATCATAATGTAATGCACATAGACATGACTTGAAAACTGTAAGAAAAAATTTAAGGCAATATTATTTTTTCTTTAAGAAACTATTTCTTCCTAGCTAAAAAAATGGGCAGAGATAATTTTTTTTAACAGAATATGCCTTCTCTGTGTAAAAATGAACTACTACTACTATTATAACAGTTATAATTCTTGTTTTCTATGTTCACTCATTCTACACATGTCCTACATGCTTTCTGGCCCCATAGCCATCACACATATAGCAGGAATTTAGTTATCTGTTTAGTTATATCATCTAATTATGTTTAGAACATCTTGAAAGGGAAGATTTACACAGAACCACTAATTTTTAATCTACTCCAATCTCTTTGCATCATTACCCTCTTCTATATTCCCCTAGTCTCAGTCTTGAGCTTCCCTTGTGGCTCAGCTGGTAAAGACTTTGCCTGCAATGTGGAAGACCTGGGTTTAATCCTTGGGTTGGGAAGATACCCTGGAGAAGGGAAAAGCTACCCACTCCAGTATTCTGTCATGGAGAATTCCATGAGCTGTATAGTCTGTGGGTTCCCAAAGAGTCAGACATGACTGAGTGACTTTCACTTTGGGCTTCCCTAGTAGCTCAGATAGTAAAGCATCTGACTGCAATGCAGGAGACCTGGGTTTGATCCCTGGGTCAGGAAGATCCCCTGGAGAAGGAAATGGCAACCCACTCCAGTATTCTTGCCTGGAGAATTCCAAGGACAGAGGAGCCTGGTGGGCTATAGTCCATGGGATTGCAAAGAGTTGGACACGACTGAGCGACTAACACACAAACACACAGTCTCAGTCTGCTGCCTAGAGATGACTTGGAGACATCTAACCACTGATACTGCCTATCAAAAAATATTTATGTAGCTGGATTGGTTGCTAACTCTATGCTTCTAATGTTCTAATATTCTGGGTGCCAGAATTGTGTCAGGCCTAAAAAGTCACACCAGAAGAAACCTGCTCCCCCAATCCTGTGCAAGATTTCATTGCTTAAGTCTTCTTCTGCCTGAATCTCAGAAACTTTGTCTTGAACAGATCCCACTATCCTTCTCTCCACTGTCTTTTCATGGAAAACAAAGCTTAAAAACCTGATAGAGAATAGACATTTTATTTCCTCTTAGTTTTGCTTTCTCTTTACCCTTCTACTATATTCTGCCAATTTTTTGAACATAACATACCCATGCATATTAAGGAAAACAGTCATTTGAGAACAGAACTGCTTTGAGAGAAAAGTATATTGTTATACTAATAGCAGAAAAGCCCAAAATATTTTGTTATAAATGTGTATATTATAGATACAAATATACAGACACAATTATACTCAAGAAAGGTGATTTTATTATTTTTTCTTTAACTGGTCTAATTTCTCTCACAAGCCCCTTCAATCCTCACTCCACTTAACCAGTCATCAAGAAAGCTTGAATTTGTTCATTAATGATATTCAGATTATCCCTGGATTAAACGATTTGTTTGTTATAATATTCAATGAATTCAGAATTCCTTTCTATCTCATAGCTTGCTTATTGTTTAATATTGTTTCTTTTTGTTTGATCAATGCTCAACCTTTTGGATTCTTCTGCTTTCACTACTTTTCAAGATGGCACCTGGATATATGAGAAAGTCAAGCACTGCTTCCCCCCAACCCCCTGCACTGGGCAAGATGAAACCACAGGTCTGGTGTTTCCTGAATCATTTATGATATTTGTGTTGTACCTGGTCTAGTCCTGTTCCTAATGAGATGACAAGGTACAATTAATTGACTTGGTCTTTAGAGATGTTATATTCAGTTCATCGAACACAACAATTTAATGGCAATCACTTACCAATTTCTTTATTTGTTAAGGATGTTTTCTCTGAATATAGAATTCTGATTGACAAGTTTTGGCATTTAAAGTTATCTCAGATATTATTTCATTGTCTTTTTTCATTTATTTAATTCTTCCTTCTTTCTCTCTTTTCTTTCCTCTCTCTCTCTTCCTTTCTGCCTACACCACCTTGTCCAAGATAGCTTTATATTTTTATAAAGATCCCCATATTATCTTTAAAATGCAAAGTTAGGACTGGGAAGTACATTTGGATTAAAAAAAATCAGAACTAACAGAAGAAAAATTGAAAAGATCAGTTTTTCAATAGAGAAAATAGTTCAAATGGAAATAGTTGGTTTGGCATAGGTAGTGAGAGTAAACTTGCGGTGGCATTTTCATTTTGCACCAGTTCCATTAGAGTTTATTAATTCCAATTCAATCTTAACTCCAAAATGTGAACTCATTTGCCTGCAATAGTCTTCTGAATATCATGATTATTGGATGAAGAATGAGGAGGCCAAGAATATTCTGACTACAGCCTTATTTTATTTTTACTCACCATACTTTAGAATTTTGACTCTTTAATCTCTTTGCAATAATCTTTTTTCCAAGATAGAATTTCTTATGAAAAGTCAATGGACTTAAATTGCATAATGCATCATTTTTTTCTGGCTGTTTTCAAGATTTTATTTTCTTATTTTTGGATCCCAATAACTTGATTATGTTATATCAAGGTATGGTGTTCTATATGCTTATCTTGCTTAAATTTGCTGAGCTTCTCAAATCTATATATTTATGTCAATGCCAAAATCTGGGAAATTTTTGGTCATTATTTCATGAGGTATTTTTCTGTCCCCTCCTCTCTATATTCTGAAAAAATGAAAGTGTTAGTTGCTTAGTTGTGTCTGAATCTTGGTGACCCCATGTGCTGTAGCCCTCCAGGCTCCTCTGTCCATGGAATTCTCTAGGCAAGAATACTTGAATGGGTAGCCATTCCCTTCTCCAGGGAATCTTCCCAACCCAGGAGTAGAACTTGAGTGTTCTGCACTGCAGCAGGATTCTTTACCATCTGAGCCACTAGGGAAGTCCATCAATGCAGAAGACCTGGGTTCTGTCCCTGAGTTGGGAAGATCCCCTGGAGAAGGGAATGGCCTGAGTCCGACATAACTGAACAACTAATACATATTATTCTGAAGTGCCTTTAAATACATGCATTTTAAATCTTTTTATATTATTTCATGAGCTCTTGAAAATATTTTTCTTTTTTTGAACAGTTTTTTCTCTGTTCTTTATACTAAGATATTTGAGTTCATTCATCATCAGATTAAACTCAGGAAGGAAATCTTTTTCCTTCTTCCCTTCTGAGTTCTTTGGTTGATCTAGTAATTAACTTGACATAAATTAGTAAGAGAAAAACAAATTTAATTTTGTGTTTATGAAATTCTGATGGATATGAAATCAAAGAAGTGACCAAGGCAGGTAGACTTCATACCTTTTAGACAGAGAAACAATTATTTATGAAGATTTGACAGAACAAAGGGGTTTGGGGCTGCAAACTAAGAGAGAGGTAACAAAATTTCTTTATATGGCCTTCTTGGCCTTGAAATCCCTCTCTGGTGATAAGAATGCTTTCTACTTTCCAGGTATAGGAAGGATGCTATCACATGTAAAATTTATTTCCTCCTTTCAAGGGACAAAAAAGGGTCAGAGTATCCTTGCCAGTTGTTTCTTAAGTAATTCTGATTCAAAATAATTAATATGCCAAAGTGGTAGCCTTTCAGGTGGGCTATGCTGTTCTCCTTCAGTGTCCATGTCATTCATGCAAGTGTCAGACATCAGCAAGAGATCTCACAAAATTTGGAGATTGCTTTCTCTGATTACCCTCTTTCCTCGATTTCCAACAGCAATTTCTATTGACTCTTGCTGCTTTTTATTTTATTCTTTGGTGTTACACACCAGAACAACTGTATTTTCTGAGTTTTATTTACTTTATATGGTGCAAACTGAGCCTACTCTCACTGTAAAAACTATGAAACTATAAAATTTATCCAGTGTGTAGACTCTGATGCATTATTTGGCTGTTTTTGGTAACTCTTTCCTGTTTCAAGTAGGTTTTGTTTTATGTGTATTTCTTCCAAATTTTACAGTTGTCAACAAGATAGTTGGACCTATAAAAGCCATTTATTTATATTGGAAAAATATACTAACTTAATGTTAGTATTTCAATTATTCCTTATTGTCTTATAATGTCCTCTAATACTGTTGTTTTTCTATTTTTCCTGTAGTTCTTCTTTCAGTTTAATTAAAATACATATTCTGTATTACATATTACATATTATGTATTTAAAATACATAATTGTATTTAAAATACAGTTTAAATAAAATACATATTTATCCTATCTAGCAGTCTTTGAAAGTTTGGATTCAGATTCTTTGACTTGAGCTTTTTACACTGACCTTTTTTTTTTGTTTTATTAACATGATATGTGCTTTTTTTCATTCTCATTTTCTAGTTTTTCCCCTAAAATATTTGGATAGTTGCCATGCTCTTGCTTTATTTTTTCATAGTTTGTTTGGGTAATTCAGTCTAACATTATTTATTCTAATAGAAGATAATTTCCTTAACTTCAGGAAGTCTTTGTATTATGTCCCAAGCTTTAAATTGAGGACTGGAATAATTTTGTTCACTCTAAACTTTTAAACCTGAGAATGAAAAAAAAAAAAGAAATGAGAGGTACTTTCCACTAGGGCAATGTGCAGCCTTTGTCATAGAGCCTGGCTCTATATTGCTCCTTTTTTTTTTGGAGGGGGGGAGGTCTCTAATCAAGTTTGTCTAAATGTTTTTACTGGGATTCACCCGATGAGGTATAGAGTAAGAAGGATATCATCTAATGGGATGGGACAACCAGATCTTGTAGATTATTCCACAACTTTACTGTAAAACACTGAAAAACGGAGAGTCCTAAAAGATTTTACTGCTTCTGATGAGATCACAGGAAGTATAAGTGAAACAATTCTACTCAAAAGGATTTTCCATTACCATTCTACTGACTGTGTAAACACATCCATTCTACTTAATTTCAGTTTGGGAATTATTCATGAGCAGTCTCAGGATTTTCTTGATTTCTTCAGTACTTTTTCATGGGGATAGAAGGAGTAGGTATAAGATAGATGCATAGTTGTCTAAGCTGCACCTGAATTTTCACTTTATTTCATAGGCTGACACTTTTAAAAGTGAGTTGTATGAGGTATGATGTTATTTGGTTATGTAGGGAAATATAACCTGCCGCCACAGAGTGAGTCTTTTTGGCTTGAGAAATATTTTGGATTGATTGTTTCTAAGAAACAGCATACTCGGGAGGTCTTTCTATTACCTCCTCCTTAACTGCCTAAAATAATTTAGATATAGGATCTGTTCCGGGAAGAGCACTATGGGATAGGGGTAGTAGGGGGAACTCAGCAGGGCTTGGAGACCAAAGTGCATTCTGTATCCCACTGTCTCTGCATGGCATAACAAACGTTTGTTTACCAAACATTTGTTTTTCATCTCTATGTAAATTTCCTTTCTCTTCTTTGAAGTCTCAAACTGCTACCTCCTCTCCTCCACTCAGGTAGCACATAGCCTCAACTGCCAAACTTGTCCTTGGTATTCATATTCTTATGGAGCTCTTGTATGTCTGTAACTAAATTTGTTCCCCCTCCCACCGCCCCCACACCACAGTTAATCTGACTCATGTCAGTCTAACCTAGAAAGGATAGAGGGAAAGTTTTTTCCACTCCCACAGTTGCTTTTGACAATTTTTTTCCTGATTTAAATTTTTGTTATTTTGGTTGTCAATTTGATAAGATATTGAAGGTAAGAGAAGAGGAAATTGTAGGTTTTCTATCTGCTTTCTTACCCATAAGCATTTTGCTGTGGTATATTAACTTGACTTTCTATCTTGAGATTTTTTTTCTCTTGAGTAAAATCCTCCAGTGTTTTATCTAAGGGATTCTAATATGCATGTTTAATTTTATCACTGTGTGTGCTCAGTTGCTTAGTCCTGTCCAACTCTTTGCTAACCCATGGACTGTAGCCAGCCAGGCTCCTCTGTCCTTGCAATTTTCCAGGCAAGAATACTGGAGTGAGTTGCCGTTTCCTCCTCAAGGAGATCTTCCTGACCCAGGGATCAAACAGGTTATTTGCATGAGTATTGTTGATTTACAGCTACTATTTAATGACACCTAAGGAAAGATGGCCAATTAAGTACCATAAATAAAACTTTTAAAGAAAGCGTCATTCTTTTTCCATGTATTAATATAAACCTAGACTATGTACACTAAACCAACTAATAGCCATGTTTATCTGGATAGTAGAGGAACACAATTAGGAAAAAACAAATTTGACATATATTAGTAAAACAAACGGGATATACTGAAGATACAGATACAAAGAGAATTCTGAAAAGATTCGGGTCTCTGCATGGGAGCATCCTATAAAACCAGCTGATCCTGTTAGGTTGTCAGTTGGTTCCATGAGTTGTTAAGTGAGCTCTGCGCATAAACTGCTTATATTCAAGTTTCCTGTATTTGCAACCAGAGTGACTACCTTTGACTACTTTTCTGATGATATACCTACAAACTTCCAATGTTATCGCATTATATTATCATTCTGTTTGTCATAGTTTGATAATGAGTCTCTTAAGAATTTGTCCTTTTCCAATTTGGATTCCTTTTATTTCTATTTTTTCTGTGATTGCTGTAACTAGGACTTCCAGAACTACACTGAGAAAAAGTAACAAGAGTGGGCATTCTTATGTTGTTTCTGATCTTAGAAGAAATAAATTTGAATTTTCACCATTGAGAATGATGTTAGCTGTGGGTTTGTCATACATGGCCTTTTTATTATGTTGATGTATATTCCCTCTATGCCCACTTTCTAAAAAGTTTATTTTTTTTATCATAAATATGCGTTGAATTTTATTGAAAGCTTTTTCTGTATCTATTGAGATGATCACAAGGTTTTTACCCTTCAATTTGTAAATGTGGTGTATCACGTTGATTGGATATTGCAACTGATGCTACTGGCAAGGAAGTCATTTCCAAAATAACAACTTAATGTCAAAAATCAAACAACCCAACCAAAAAATAGGCAGAACACCTAAATAGACATTTCTCCAAAAGAAGATATACAGATGGCCATCAGGCACATGAAAAGATGCACAATATTGTGAATTATTAGAAAAATGCACATCAAAACTACAATTGAGTATCACCTCACACCATTTTTTAATGGTCACCATTAAAAACTCTATAAATAATAAATACTAGAGAACTTGTGTAGAAAAGGGAACCCTTCTGCACTGTTGGTGGGAATGTGAATTGATCCAGCCATTATTGAAAAAGAATATGGAGAGTCCTTCCTTTAAAAAATTAAAAATAGAGCCTCCATATGATCCAGCAGTTTGACTCCTGGGCATCTATCTGGAGAAAAACGTGGTTCAAAAGGATATGAGATGGAATATTTTTCAGTCATAAAAGAATGAAATAATGGATTTGTAGCAACATAGATGGACCTAGAGATTATTAAGTGAAGCAAGTCAGACAAAGGCAAATATCATGATATCACATGTATATTGAAACTAAAAAAATGAAAATGACACAAATCAACTTATTTACAAAACAGTAATAGACTCACACACATAGAAAACAAACATACAGCTACCAAAGCAAAAAGCAGGTGGGGGAGAGATAAATTAGGATTTGGGAATTAACATACATAAAAAAGAGACAGATAAACAGGACCTATTGGGTGGGTAGGAATATATATTCAGTATCTTGTAATAACCTACGATGAAAAAAAATCCAAAAAAGAATCTGAATCCCTTTGCTGCACACCTGAAACTAATACATTGTTAATTAACTATACTTCAATAAGAGTGGTTTAACAACAAAAATCTAAGACAAAAGCAAAATGAAACAACAATAAACAATAGGTCTTTGCTTCATCTTAATATTTCCAGAACTTAACACATTAAATTGAATTTCCAAAATAGTCTCATGCCTTTAAAATTGTTACTGTTTTTCTTAGCTGGTAAACTGTATTCATGCAGTTCAGTTCAAAATGTATTTTTATTATATATGTGCTTAGTCTGCCATATGGGGGGTGTCATCTACATATCTGAGGTTATTATTTCTCTCAGGAATCTTGATTCCAGTTTGTGCTTCATTCAGCCTGGCATTTTGAATGATGTACTCTGCATGTAAGTTAAATAAGCTGGTTCACAACATACAACCTCGATGTGCTCCTTTCCTAATTTGGAACCAGTCCGTTGTTCCAAGTCTGGTTCTAACTGTTGCTTCTTGACCTGTGTACAGTTCTCTCAACAGAAAGGTAATTGATCTGGTATTCCCATCACTTTAAGAATTTTCCAGAGTTTGTTGTGACCCACACATTCAAAGGCTTTAGCATAGTCAGTGAAGCAGAAGTAGATGTTTTTCTGGAATTCTTTTGCTTTTTCTATGATCCAACAGATGTTGGCAATTTGATCTCTGGCTCCTCTGGCTTTTCTAAATCCAGCTTGTACATCTGGTGATCTATAATAAGACAGTGAAGTTATCTTGTTAGTTCATCATATGGATTTTTTCAACTAAGGGACAATGAAGCAGGAAAAAGAAACTAGCTCTCTGAGATGAAAAGCGGCATGAGAATTAGACATAATTGTATTAAAGGTAAATTTCCTTAAGTTCAGAGTTTCCCCTTAGAAAGTATTATGTCAACAGTGATATTTTCTGTCAAAAGGCCTTAGAAGAGCACATTCCAGCACATTGGAAGCTCACCACCCAGTAATAATAGCCTCTATTTGGTGAGTGCACAGGGTGTGCCTGTCTTTGATATTGATTCGAGGACAGACTTGCAGTTAATGAGCGATAACTCTAACTCTACAAGGAAGGCACTGTGATTACCCTCATCTCTTTGATGATGAAACTGAGTCACAAAAGTATTAGATAATTTAACTCAGGTTTATATACCCAGAGGAATACAGAGCTGGAATTTGAGTTTAGAAAGGCAAAGACTGTTAAGAAATTCTCTAATTTAGTTAATCTTAGTAATTCTGGCAAATAAATTCATACAATCACCATCCAAAGGGGGAAAAACTTGGCTAAGTTAAATACTTACGAATGAAGAGAAAGGGTTTTCATACAGTAAGATGTTTAAAACTGGAAAATATTGAAGACATACTCAGATATGAATGGACTTCAGAAGAGATGAATTTTTGAATGAGGCCTGAAAGTAAAAGTAAGTCATTAGATATGAAGGGATCAAGAACACAAAGATAGTTCCATTCATTTGAACCACTAATCTTTCACTTGAAATGTTTTTTCCCTATCTCTCTATTTCTCAAAATTTGGTTCATTTATCAAGATCCAATTTGAGAATGTGGATATAAACCCCACAGTCAGTTTGCTGGTGATGTTAACCAAGTCAAAGAACATAGGTGTTCCCAGTTACAGAAAGATTTGTGGCTAGGTGTAGAGAAGCAGACACTCTCAACTAATGGACCAACATCACTGCTTCCTGGCAAATAGAGTCCCACTTTTGTCCAGAGATATACGATACACAGTACTAGCTGAGACAGTTTACTTTCCCAGATGCCTTAGTGTTAAGGATGATCATGTGACAAAGTTATAGCCAATGAGATATAAGAAAGTATCTACTGGTTGTTCTGGACATATTTTTTGCTTTTCTGCTGTGGCAGAGAGAAAAAGACAATTGTACCTGACATTACTATTTTCCCCTTTTCTTGTCCTTAGGACAGTTGCTATACCCAGAGATGCAGCAGCCATATTTTGACAGGCAAGAAAAAGTTCTCAATATATTAACAATTGCAAAAATAAAACAAAAATCTTGCATTGTTGATGGAACTGTTGAACATTTGAATTAATTCCAACAATTTTCCAGGCTCATTTGTAAGGGAGACATACTAGTTCCCTTGTACAGCTATTTGGGCCTTATTTAATGTTAGTATTAACTGAGGCATTTCCAGCTTTATTTTCAGAGGTCTTAAAATTAGACTGAGGAAAAAGTCTGAGGCTGCAGAAAGTTGTACTAAGAAGGGATAGATGAAGTGTATAATTGTGGGGCACTGAGAATCATAACTAAAGAGCCTCTTGATGAAAGTGAAAGAGGAGAGTGAAAAAGTTGGCTTAAAGCTCAACATTCAGAAAACATGGCATCTGGTCCCATCACTTCATGGCAAATAGATGGGGAAACAGTGGTAGACTTTATTTTGGGGGGCTCCAAAATCACTGCAGATGGTGATTGCAGCCAAGAAATTAAAAGACGCTTACTCCTTGGAAGGAAAGTTATGACCAACCTAGACAGCATATTGAAAAGCAGAAACATTACTTTGTCAACAACGGTCCGTCTAGTCAAAGCTATGGTTTTTCCAGTAGTCATGTATGGATGTGAGAGTTGAACCATAAAGAAAGCTGAGCACTGAAGAATTAAGGCTTTTGAACTGTGGTGTTGGGGAAGACTCTTGATCATCCCTTGGACAGCAAGGAGATCCAACCAGTCCATCCTAAAGGAGATCAGTCCTGGGTGTCCATTGGAAAGACTGATGCTGAAGCTGAAACTTCAATACTTTGGCCACCTGATGCGAAGAGCTGACTCATTTGAAAAGACCTCGATTCTGGGAAAGATTGAAGGCAGGAAGAGAAGAGGATGACAGAAGATGAAATGGTTGGTTGGCATCATCGACTCAATGGAGATGAGTTTGAGTGAACTCCGGGAGTTGGTGATGGACAGGGAGGGCTGGCATGCTGCGGTTCATGGGGTTGCAAAGAGTCCGACATGACTGAACGACTGAACTGAACTGAGAGTCATACTGTTTCCCCTAACTTTATCCACTTTGTAACAGTTACAAGTTAAGTTTCTACTTATGAGTTTATTTAAAGACAAATTTCACATAGTGGAAAGAATTTAAAAGCTTTTATCTGGTTGATTTCTAACTTCCCTTTGAGTTTTAAAATATCAATTTCTGAATTCTTTCCTGAAAATTTCCCTACTAACTCAGAGTGATACTTATTTTTGACGAGTCAGGGTGCTTATTTTCTATATTATCTTTTGACAGCTTACTCTGGCAACGTACAATTTACGTTACACTTTACACATGATTTCTAGGAAACTTTTATTTGTATTAGTTTTGTCTGTAAAGAGTATCAGCTATAGAGTTTGAAATACCTCTAGGAATGTGGTAGAAGCTCTATACATAGACATGCATACAGGGGTCCAGTACATGTGCATTCAATTGGATTATATGCCATCAGATAATCTCTGATTCTTGTTACCTCTACCTCAGAGATTTCAGGTTACACTATTCATCACATTCAAAGTACAGTGGAAGAAAATTTCAAAGATTTGAGGGGTACACTTTCCATCATTAAGACCTTATCATAAAGTTAGAAGGGGTTTCTCTCTGAAAAAAGCACTTCTTTACATTCATCTTCATCTAAACTTCCCTCTACCATTAGTCCAACCTTGCATTTATTTCTGAAATAAAGGAAGTTGCAGCGTGTAGTTGGCTAGGATTATTCCGGCATACTGAGACTGTTTTTTTTTTTTTTTCAGATTGCAGAATTAGTGTGTCATTTTTCTTCATAGCTTCTGATTTAATTTATGTTAATGTTGCTGATCATTGGTTTCACAATGAAATTCATTCCAGTGAGTTAGTGGGTTTCCACCTTTACACTGATAGCACAGAGGATCTGCAAGAAGCAAATAAGCAAAGAAATTGATACGCTATGTAAATAGCTTTCACACAGCATTTTATTTTTTTATTACTGAGTTGATACAAGCACAACTTTGTGTGGGTCAACCTGTTCATGCTCACTTGCTCAGTCATGTCCAGCTCTGCAACCCCACGGACTGTAGCCTGCCAGGCTCCTCTGTCCATGGAATTTCCTAGGCAAGAATATTGGAGTGGGTTGCCATTTCCTTCTCCTGGGGATCTTTCCAATCCAGGAATCGAACCCATGTCTCCTGCAGCTCCTTCGTTGGCAGGAGGATTCACAGTTGAAATAATCAATGATACTATTTTGCAAAAGATGCCCAACCAGTAGCAGGAAAGGCTTCTGATTTTAGAATTCAAGCTTTCATTCATTTGTGTATTTGAAGATTGTTTATGGAAAAAAAAACTTTGCATGGCACAGAGAAGATAGAAGTTTACAAGATAGTTCCTGCCCTCCAGAAATGTACAAAGAAAAAAATAATAAAAGTAATCTGTATTTAGCACAGTTAGGACTCAAGGGGGAGATTCAATAAAAATTAGCTAAAATGGTTACTAGGGGCAAGAACAGGTATCCTTCCACCCAGCCACTGAAATCCACAGATGCACTCGAGCCTTCTTTCAAAGTACTTATATGTGCATGTGAAGTTGCTTCAGTCGTGTCCAGCTCTTTGCAACTCTATGGACTGTAGCCCACCAGGCTTCTCTGTCCATGGGATTCTCCAGGCAAGAAGACTGGAGTGGGTTGCCTTGCTGTCTTCCAGGGGATCTCCTGACCCAGGGACTAAACCTGTGTCTCTTATGTCTCCTGCACTGGCAGGTGGGTTCTTTACCACTAACACCACCTGGGAAGCTCCTTTCAAAATATAAATGCTCATTATTTCAAAAGCAGCTCTAACAAGTATGTAACTTGTTTCTTTCAGAAAATTAGAAGAGGCTAAACAGAAAGGGGAGGGTGAACAAGCACACAGAAAAATAAGAAAGGGGAAAAAAATGAAAGACTGACAGCAACTGTTAAAAATTAAAGTCCACATACAATAATGACAGACAGATAAAAAAACCCCATATTATTCAGAAGTTTCTCAGTGTGGAGCATACAGAATGCATAGCTTAGGAGCCTGCACAGTAGAATGTAACAAGCATACAGAATAGACAAGAGTCAAGTAGCATTTGAGCACTAGATTTTCTTCACATGTTTGTCACTCACTCTTTACAAAGACCCTGCTGAAGTAGCTTGTTCTAGTTAACAAATGAAGAGATAAAGTAATCAAGAAGCATATTCAACATAAATCATGTATATGAAGTTCAAGACGTTAATTTAAATATATAATTTTGATTACATCTTTGAGCTTTAGAGGTGGTTGGGACTGAATTCATTGAGGGGATATATGATTGTAAATCTGTAAATGGAATTTAAGAGTTTCCTAATGCTCTAATCTTACTAGAGGTAAATAGTCTTAGAGAACAATTATTATGGCCATATTTAAATACATAAATGTGTATTTAAATTAAATGTATTTCTTTAAATACATAAAGAAACCAAAACCTTTCTTCAAGAATAGTATGTCAAATGTGCTACTGATGATTCAAGAATAGAAAATCCTAATTTCATTCCTAGATCTTTAAGACTCAGCAGAATTCCAAATAACAGCTTAATATTCAATAAGCATGGTTTAGAAATGGTTGATTTTTTACATTCTTTTTTTTGGTTTGTTGCCACATCCGCTTGTTAAGGTAATGAAAAGTGATTTCAGTAGGTTCTTTCTCTCTATTCTGCTCATCAACTACTACTACTACTCTTTTCTCCTCAGACAGATCATTATAATATTCTTTCTCTGTTCTATTCATCAGTGTGGTTGTAAACAAACACTTTCTGTTCCAACGACTTTTCTGTATCAGAATTCCTCTATATGATGAAATTAGAGTCAAGAAATCCTCCACATTTCTGATATGCATGGTAAATAATATAACCTTTAGTTATTCTCTTTGTACCTATTCCTTTAAAAAAGTTTACCCAAAATAATTTGTCTAAGTGTTTAGCATGATGTAACAAAATGGCTCTTTTTACATAGTTTGCTTTTAATGGTCCAATTTTATTAGACATTGAAATTCAAGGTTACTGTGTTTTAATCTCCTTTATTTTCACATTTTATCTAATTTATTTCTGAGTATCTTGCAGTGGTATTTGGACTGCTTGTACTTCATATGTATGTCTTAAAAGTCCCTAGAAGGAATCAGGGACACCCTATCTTCATGTGCTTTTTGTTACAGTATTTTAATATGTATTTACCTTATGGTCATTAAGGTAAGCTGTACTATTTATAAGTTCAATACCTTGGACCATTTCCTTGGCATTTCCAAATCTCAGGCTTTTCATTTATGGAAAGGGAATAATATTTACCTCATGGATGGTCATAAGATTACATGGTGTAAGTTATTTAAAACAGATACTGAATTCTCAGTGAAAGACTATAGTAAGTACCCTACATGGAAATAAGTTCCATTCCTAGAGAGCATTTATAAGTCCAATTTATTCATACATTCAACAAAGTCAGCCTAGGCACCCAGCTAACACAATTGGCTATATTATAATAGGTTTATAATACTTTCCACACAAATAATACATAAAACAAAATTTTTTTTTTTAAATCTTAGAGTATAGTATCCTGAAAAGTATAGTAGTACAGTTCAACAGCTGGTATACAGGAGCTGGCATTGAGTGAACAGGCAAAAAGAGTTACTGATTGAAAGAGGGACAGGAGGAGGGAGAAGTAGAGCTGAAGGATCATCAACAATAGGAGATGGAAAGCAAGCTACAATTTTATTCATACCTGACATTGATGGAATGCAGGTTCACATCTTTGAAAGTTTGCAACTTGAAGGTTCATATTAGGGGACTCACTGAAAACATTGTAACAATTTTTATTATGTCTTGCCTGGAGAATTCCATGGACAGAGGAGCCTGGCAGGCCATAGTCCATGGGGTCACAAAGAGTCGGACACAACTGAGCGACTAACACACTGGAACACAACACCTGGGCTTCCCTCATGGCTTAGGAGGTAAAGAATCCATCTGCAGTGCAGGAGACCCAGGTTTGGTCCCTGGGTCTGGAAGATCCCCTGGAGAAGAGAGTGACTACCCACTCCAATATTCTTGCCTGGAGAATTCCACAGGCTCCAGTCCCTGGGGTTGCAGGGTTGTACATGACTGAGTGACTGACTCACACACACCACAACACCTAAAATAAAATTCTCAAAGATCTTTTGATGATAAGAAAGATTAAAAATTCCAATCCTTATTCCTTTCTGTATTAATTAGTAATACAGTTTCAATTCCCCAGAAGACTCCACATTTGTTTTTGAGTTTTTTGTGATCCATTTGGCTCACCCATAAACAGTGGTGACATGATTCAGTTCATTTTTCCTCATTTCACACTCCAGTCTCCTACCTCTTCTAACCCCTCAATCCTAGTTGTTCAAAAACACCCTGAAATTTAGGTGACTTCCAAAAAACTCCATGGAAGTACGCCTTCCATACATCAAGCATAAAAAAGGCAGTAGGTTTATCATAAAAAAACATGCACTTGGGTTTAAGCCCTACCATAAGTCAGCTCTGTAACTTTAGCTAAGACTGGTAGCCTCTGCACCATAGTTTATGTAATGGCAAAATGGGGTTAAAATTCCCAATTTTCTCACAAGAAATTTGTAAAGATTGAATGCAGTAAACATTTTTTTTGTTTATGAATACACTTGACATCTATGATGATGTGTAAATGTTAGGCATTCTATTATACTTCATGTTCCAGATGATGCCTTTGTGAATATTTATCTTTTGAAATGACTTACTTCTATGTGCATTTCTTCAGTCTTTGGTTTAATTATTTTTATCACATAACTAGCTAATGGTGTTATTAGTGTTGATTGGTACTTAATGATTGATAATGCAACCTAGGTGGGATATTTGGATTTTAGTAGAACACTTCAAGGTACAACATGTGTCTGTTGGGATGGGATCTAGTGAAAATAATAGTTGTCTCTGAGCTCATATTAGAAAATTCTGGGAAATATATTTGACACAGGTTGGCCTTTTGTATCATAACATAGTTTATTGTCAGTTTTCTTTAGGCAGGGATGACTTCTGACTGAGCATAAAAATTAAACCATTCTTCCTTCCATTAAACTTGCATCTCATTCTCTATCAACTGGTAAAAGAGAGAGTTTTGATTTCATGGTTTTATATATATGTTAGATGGATTTAAAGGCACACTGCATCATGAAACAGTGAGGGGGGGTTGAATTCAAGTCAGATTTAGATGTGAAATTAAAATGAAAAAAAAAAAGATTAGCAGTTTGGTACATGGCACCTTATGAACACACATACACATCTTATGAATGTAATAGAAGTGTGGCTATTAGCCTCCTCAACCACTAGAGGTCAGAATTACACAGGACACTCACAGAACATGGTGCACCTGAACGGTGCGACCAGAAACCACCATTTGGAATCGGTTTTGAGCACTGTGGGCAGAGGACTCTGATACAGCATTTGCCATATGCCTGTCAGGTCTAATTATATGTTAAAGGGTAAGAACGTACAATTGGTACATTGACTTGCTCAGTCTATCTTTCCAGTCTTAATCTTCTCTATTTCCGCATAAGATACTGCTTGGAACTTGAAAGAGACTTTCCCAACTTCAGAGGTCAGATTTCTGACAGCCACGATGGCAGGACAATTAGACATTGATGAACTTAAAATCTTCTGTGAGGAATACAGTTAAGAGGAGAAATGTGTATGGTTAACCTGTGGAAAAACCATTATAAATATTAGCTACCTTCCCCAAAGCAAAATAATAAAACAGCATAGAAAAAAAAAAGGAAAATGTCAGTGCTTTTTTACATAAATAATAGTAGACAGAACTATACATTTCTATTATTTCTTGGCTCATTAGAAGTTTTTCACGATTGCTCTACAGTGTTAAAGAGGTCTGTATAAATGTTTTTTAGTTGTTGCAAATAGATAAGACATGAAGACATGAGGCATGTTTATCTGCCTGATCCTTAATATCTTTTAGTTTTAGTACTGGAGAGTAGGCCCTTCTTGTTCCTCGAATTTCACTGTGCCCTAATATCAGCCCTTCCAGGTTTCCTCTGTTACCTTTCTGCATTGTTTCAGCTCTTAAATAACCAGTCACAGAGAGTTTTTGTAGGATCTGAATTCGTTCCCCTGATATTCCTTTTCCTTTTTAAAGCTTTTTGGTAAAAATCAAAATTTTTGACATTTGCTTAATCTCCTTTTTCTATTAGCAACCAACAGTTTCCTTTTTATCTAACTGTACTCAAATAAATCAGATTTTGTGTATACAGTATACAGATTTTGTGTATACAGAACAGTTTCACAGTTGCCAGAAAGTTGTTCAAATATAAATTCACATAAGCAACTTGGTGTAATTTATGTTTGGTAATGAATATATAATCCTTGGAGGAGGAAATGGCAACCCACTCCAGTATTCTTGCCTGAAGAATTCCATAGACAGAGAAGCTTGGTTAGCTGTAGTCTATAGGGTTGTGATACAACCGAAGCAACTTAGCACACACACAATGAATATATAATAAACATACTTTATTTTACAAGTGCATATTTATAAAGTTCATTATATAAATGGCTGAGGAATTGGCTTAAGGTATTTACATCTCTTTGGATAAACATAGGACATTACAGAAATACTTAACACAAAAGGGACTTCATTTGTACAGATATAGAGGCAGTGAGGTAGTATGAAATATGCACAGATGGTAGCAGAGCAAATACATAGTTTGTGTTTAAAAATCCACAATAAAAAAAGAATCTCTGAATATCACTGACAAAGAAAATGATTAAAAAAGAAGGGTAGCCCAATAGGAAAAAAGACAATGAATGTAAAGGCAATTTATAAGACAAAAATGCTAAGGCCAATGTTGGGGAAATTCATTGGGTAATTGAGAAATGAAAATTAGAAAAGCAGTTAAATAGATATAATGTTTTTGTATGACTTCAATTACAAACAAACACTCATCAGAAACAATGTATCTTGTAGTTCTTCTCCCAAGGTAACTACTTTTTCAGGTATGGAATTTATTCCTCTGGATATTTATCTATGAACAAATAGATAATACTGAGATCCTTGGATTTATGGTGATGGTAGCTAGTTTTATTTTTCTAAGGGGAAAAGCTCTATTAGCTTTTTTCTCTTACAGGTCATAGAAGTCTTTTCCTAGGGGTCTTTTAATGTAAGTAAATTATATTTTCTGAAATTATAAACACATTTGTGTTTATAATTTAATTAACCATTCCTTTATTGATGGGTTTACATGGTAGCTCAGACAGTAAAGAATCTGCCTGCAATGCAGGAAACCAGTGTTCGACCCCTGGGTCTGGAAGATCTCCTGGAGAAGGGAATGGCTGCCTGCCTGGAGAATTCCATGGACATTAAGTATCTCTATAAATTAAAAAAAAAATTTAACTTATTTAATTGGAGGATAATTTCTTTACAACATTGTGGTGGTTTTTGCCATACATTGACATGAATCACTCATGGGTGCACATGTGTCTCCTCATCCTTAACCCTTTTCCCACCCCATCCCTCTGGGTTGTCCCAGAGCACTGGCTTTGAGTTCCTGCTTCATGCATCGAACTCGCACTGGTCATCTATTTTACATATGGTAGTATATATATTTCAGTGCTGTTCTCTCAAATCATCCCACTCTTGCCTTCTCCCACAGTCTGAAAGTCTGTTCTTTACATCTGTGTCTCTTTTGCTGCTTTGCATATAGGATCATCATTACCATCTTTCTAAATTCCATATGTATACATTAATATACAGTATTGGTGTTTCTTTTTCTGGCTTACTTCACTCTGTATTCACTCTTACTTCCCTGGTGGCTCAGATGGTAAAGTGCCTGCCTACAATGCGGGAGACCCGGGTTCAATCCCTGGGTTGGGAAGATCTCCTGGAGAAGGAAATGGCAACCCACTCCAGTATTCTTGCCTGGAAAATCCCATGGATAGAGGAGCCTGGTAGACTACAGTCCATGGGGTCGCAAAGAGTCGCACATGACTGATCAACTTCACTTTCACTCTGTATAATAGGCTCCAGTTTCATCCACCTCATTAGAACTGACTCAAATGAGTTCTTTTTTTTGAATAGCTGAGTAATATTCCATTGTGTATATGTACCACAACCTCCATTATCCATTCATCTGCCAATGGACATCTAGGTTGCTTCCATGTCCTAGCTATTGTAAACAGTGCTGCAATGAACATTGGGGTACATGTGTCTCTTTCAACTTTGGTTTCCTTGGTGAGTATGCCCAGCAGTTCCATTTCCAGTTTTTTAAGGAATCTCCACACTGTTCTCCATAGTGGCTGTACCAGTTTGGATTCCCACGAGCAGTGTAAGAGGATTCCTTTTTCTTCATGCTCTTTCCAGCATTTATTGTTTGCAGACTTTTTGATAGTGACCATTCTGACCAGCATGAGATGATACCTCATTGTGGTTTTGATTTGCATATAATGTTTTATTATAACACAACGCTGAAATAATTTTTAATGCATTATCATCTTAGATAAAATTTTCACCCTCTTAATATTGCCAAAAAATATAAATGATTGATGATGTCTGGGATGATATGAACATAGGCAAACAAATTTCTTACACAATTGCGTGCATGTGTGCTAAGTTGTTTCAGGTGTGTTTGACTTTTTGTGACCCTATGGACTGTACCCTCCCAGGCTCCACTCTCCATGGGATTTTCCAGGCAGGAATACTGGAATGGGTTGCCATGCCCTTCTCTAGGGGATCTTTCTGACCCTGGAGAAGAGATCAAATCCGTGTCTTCTGAGGCTCCTGCATAGCAGGGGGATACTTTTATTGCTGAACCACTGGGGAAGCCCCTCACACAGTTATGGGAGAATAATTCTTTTGATGGTGATTTGGCAGTATCTAGAAAATAACAAAATCTTGAGAGGAAGCACACAAAACTTTTAACTATGATTTTTTTTTCTGGAAAGAGGAGTTAGATTACAGAAGATGGAATAATTTAGAAAGAATTTAATATTTTACTCCATATAATGCCATATTATTTGAATGCAATGGTTAAGTTTCCCTCTACAAATAAAATAAGAACTAGGAGAATTCCATGATCAAATACCCTTTCATCTCGTATACTATTTTTCCCTCTTAGACATTTAAAATGCTCATTAATACATTTAAGCACTGTTAAGTCTAAAGTTAGTGAAATACTATGTCATTTATTCATATCGTTCAGTCACCAAGTCCTGTCTGATTCTTTACAACCCAACAGACTGTAGCACACCAGGCCTCGCTGAGTTTGCCAAAGTTCAGTTCAGTTTACACGCTCAGTTGTGTCTGACTCTTTGGACCCCATGAACCACAGCACGCCAGGCCTCCCTGTCCATCACCAACTCCCAGAGTTCACCCAAATCCACGTCCATCAAGTCGATGATGCCATCTCATCCTCTGTCATCACCTCCTCCTGCCCTCAGTTTTTCCCAGCATCAGGGTCTTTTCCAATGAGTCAGCTCTTTGCATCAGGTGGCCAAAGTATTGGAGTTTCAGTTTCAACATCAGTCCTTCCAATGATCACCCAAGACTGATCTCCTTTAGGATGGACTTGTTGGATCTCCTTGCAGTCCAAAGGACTCTCAAGAGTCTTCTCCAAAACCACGGTTCAAAAGCATCACTTCTTTGGTGCTCAGCTTTCTTTATAGTCCAACTCTCACATCCATACATGACCACTGGAAAAACCATAGCCTAGACAGGACAGACCTTTGTTGGCAAAGTAATGTCTCTGCTTTTTCATATGCTGTCTAGGTCAGTCATAACTTCTCTTCCAAAGAGTAAGCGTCTTTTAATTTCTTGGCTGCAATCACCATCTGCAGTGATTTTGGAGCCCAGAAAAATAAAGTCTGCCACTGTTTCTACTGTTTCCCCATCTATTTGCCATAAAGTGATGAGACCAGATGCCATGATCTTAGTTTTCTAAATGTTGAGCTTTAAGCCAACCTTTTCACTCTCCTCTTTCACTTTCATGAAGAGGCTCTTTAGTAGTTCTTCACTTTCTGCCATAAAGGTGGTGTCATCTGCATATCTGAGGTTATTGATATTTCTCCTGGCAATCTTGATTCCAGCTTGTGCATCATCCAGCCCAGCGTTTCTCATGATGTACTCTGCATAAAGTTAAATAAGCAGGGTGACAATATACAGTCTTGACATATTCCTTTTCCTATTTGGAACCAGTCTGTTGTTCCATGTCCAGTTCTAACTGTTGCTTCTTGACTTGCATACAGATTTCTCAGGAGGCAGGTAAGGTGGTCTGGTATTCCCATCTCTTGAAGAATTTTCCACAGTTTATAGTGATTCACACAGTCAAAGGCTTTGGCATAGTCAATAAAGCAGAAATAGATGTTTTTCTGGAACTGTCTTTTTTAATGATCCATTGGATGTTGGCCATTTGATCTCTCAGTTCTTCTGCCTTTTCTAAAACCAGCTTGAACATCTGGAAGTTCATGGTTCACAAACCTTAGATATTATTAATATATAATTGACATAATGGACTACTTCTAATCTAAACCCACTTCTTTCTTGCAATTATCTGATAGCCTGAAATCATGTATGTGACTGGTACTTTCAAAGTCTGTTTCTATTCGCATTTATGTGTAGGGCTCCAACTATATCTCTAAGTATGTGTATTGAAGTTTCTAAAGCCTTCAACTCTGGGTGATGATTAATGCCGTCTATTTTAGTGGACTTTACAAAGAGTTAAGTAGTCAGTTATGTAAAATTGTGGTTTGTAAAGAGATGGTAATACATCCTTGTCCCCCCAGAATCTTCTTTTTCAGCTTGAAATATAAGTACTACTCAATTCCTTTAAGGTAAATATCATCCTCTTCATTATTCTTCACTGAATTGAAAATTTTGGTTTGGTACAATTTTCATTTCAATTAAGCTCCTAATGCTTCTGAGTTAATGAGTTTATATGACCCTTTATTCTTGACAGAAAGGTATAAGGCTAAATAAAAGATCTTTTGATTATTTTGGGGAAGTGTGGAACATACATGTATTAATGAAAAAAAAAGGATGAGAAAAAAGCACAGATTAGGGACCGCTGAAAGTTATGCAAAAGATTTTCTCCACAGACTCCACAATCCCACACAATGCTGAAAGGATTCATCACTTTCCTTTGCTCTCCTACATTTTAGTCTCTTCTCAATCATGCCTAGAACAACCTAAACAAGTTACTGGCCAAATAAACTTAGCAACACAATGTAGTCATGTGCTTTTTATAACCTTAATGATGCCTCCCTTTTCATAGAGTTCATGAGGTTCTCGTGGCAAGAATACTGGACTGATTTGCCATTCCCATTCCCTTAATGACTCGAATAACCATGAAGGTGTGGTCATTCAACTAGAGCCAGACATCCTGGAGTGTGAAGTCAAGTGGGCCTTAGGAAGCATTACTATGAACAAAACTACCGAAGGTGATGGAATTCCAGTTGGGCTATTTCAGATCCTATAAGATGATGCTGTTAAAGTGCTGCACTCAGTGTGCTAGCAAATGTGGATAAGTCTGCATTGGCCACAAGACTGGAAAAGGTCAGTTTTCATTCCAGTGCCAAAGAAGGGCAATGTCAATGAATGTTCAAACGACCATACAGTTGCCTTCATTTCACATGCTAGCAAGGTTATGCTCAAAATCTTTCAAGCAAAGCTTCAACAGAATGTGAATGGAGAATTTCCAGATGTACAAACTGGATTTAGAAAAGGCAGAGGAACCAGAGATCAAATTGCCAACAAATCTCTTGGTTCATAGAGAAAGCAAGGGAATTTCAGAAAAACATCTACTTCTGCTTCATTGACTATACGAAAGCTTTTGACTGTGTGGATCACAACAACTGCAAAAAATTCTTAGAGAGATGAGAATCCCAGACCATTTTGCCTGTCTCTTAAGAAACCTGTATGCAGGTCAAGAAAGAAAAGTTAGAACCTCACATAGAACAATGGACTGGTTCAAAATGGGAAAGTATGACAAGTCTATATATAGTCACCCTGCTTGTTTAAGTTCTATGAAGGGTATGTCATGCAAAATGCCAGGCTGGATGAATCATAAGCTGGAATCAAGATTGCCGGGAGAAATATCAATAACCTCAGATATACAGATGATACCATTCTAAAGGCAGAAAGTGAAGAGGAACTAAAGAGCCTCTTGATGAAGGTGAAAGAGGAGAGTGAAAAAACTGGCTTCAAGCTCAACATTCAAAAAACTAAGATCATGGCATCTGGTCCCATCACTTCCTTGCAAATAGATGGGGAAAATGTGGAAACAATGATAGACTTTATTTTCTTGGGTTTCAAAATCACTGTGGATGGTGACTGTAGCCATGAAATTAAAAGACAGTTGTTCTTTGGAAGAAAAACTATGATGAACCCCTTAGACAACATATTAAACAGCAGAGAGACATACTTGGCTGAAAAAAGTCCTTATAGTCAAAGCTATGGTTTTTCCAGTAGTCATGTATGTATATGAGAGTTGGACCATAAGGAAAACTGAGAGCTGAAGAACTGTTGTTTTTGAATTGTGGTGCTGGAGAAAACTTCCGAGAGTCCCTTGGACTGTAGCCAATCAATCCTAAAGGAAATCAACTCTAAATTTTCATTGGAGTGACTGATGCTGAAGCTGAACCTTTGGCCACCTGATGCAAAGAACTGACTTGCTGGAAAAGACTCTGATGCTGGGAAAGACTGAAGGCAAAAGGAAAAGAGGGTGGCGGAGGATGAGATGGTTGGATGGGATCACTGACTCAATGAATTTGAGCAAACTCTGGGGGTGCATGGACATGAATTTGAGCAAACTCCAGAAGATAGGGAAGGACAGGGAAGCCTGACATGTTGCTTCCATAGGGTTGCAGAGTCAGACACGACTTAGCAACTGAGTAACAACAAAAAATGTCCCCCCTACTCAGTTTAGCAACTTCTATAGAAAGAACAATATTGTTTCTATAAAACAATATTTCTATAGAAATATCAATAACCTCAGATATGCAGATAACACCATCTTTATGGCAGAAAGCAAAGAGGAACTAAAGAGCCTCTTGATGAAGGTGAAAAAAGAGAGTGAAAAAGTTGGCTTAAAAGTCAACATTCAAAAGACGAAGATCATGGCATCTGGTACCATCACTTCATGGCAAATGGAGAAACAATGGAAACAGTGACAGACTTTATTTTCTTTGGCTTCAAAATCACTGTGGACAGTGACTGCAGCCATGAAATTAAAAGATGCTTGCTCCTTGGAAGAAAAGCAGTGGCAAATCTAGAAAAGACCCTGATGCTGAGAAAGATTGAAGGCAGGAGGAGAAGGGGACAACAGAGGATGAGCTGGTTGGATGGCATTACCAACTCAATGGACATGAATTTGAGCAAACTCTGGGAGATGATGAAGGACAGGGAAGCTCGATGTGCTGTAGTCCATGGGGTAGCAAAGAGTGGACATGACTAAGTGACTGAAAAGCAACAAAATACTAAGAACATTGTGATGAATTTCCAAAATCCTGAGCTAAAACCTTAAGCAAGCTTCTTATTTTAATAAAATCTTCTAAACTCCTTGAACTTCCAAATTCTTGTCTGTAAAATAAGGATAATAGTATCTGTGCATTTAGCTCACAGATTGTAATATAGGAGCAAGATAAATAAAACCTATAAATACAACATAAAATATATAATGATACACTTATGTATGGCAATTAAATGTTTGTCATTGCAGGTAATAAACTCACATCAAATTTGTTTAAACAAAAGAGGTAGATATTTGCTCGTATTTGATAGAAAGTTTAGAATTTTTAAGTTCAGAGTTAATTGTCTCAGGGTTTTGACTTCATTTCTCTGTTGTTCCCTCACTGCCTCTGGCATCTTCGGAATGTCAGCTTCATTCTCAATTTGGTAGCCTCAGGTCACAAAGCTGTCACCAGTAGCAAATTGATCTATTTCTCTTCTCAATAATTTCAGGATGTGTGGGGAGATTAGGTCAAGTTTCATGATCATCGAATGTGTCTCTGGGTGTCATGCTGATTGTCTACTGCTGAAGTTCACTGCCCATCCCTGTGGCCAGAGAAGGCTCATACATTGATGAGCATAGTCCTCACTGTCACCACCATAGAAGTGATGAGATTGTCTAAACTAGTGTAGGTCAACCGCAATTGGCCTTTGATGATAGATCTGTTTTTATTGATCACTTTTCTTAATAAAGTAAAAAAATCAATAAAGTAAAATTTCTGGAAGGTGATTCAGACAGATTTCTGACTATAAATTTGTAAGTAGGAAGTATGGGACAACTGTATGAAAGGAATTCCAAATTATTATAATGTTTCTACATTTTTTTATTTTCAGAGAGGGCACATTAAACTATTTTGGAACTGTCTATTGTGCTTTTAACCTGATCAACTGTATTAAATTCTATAATTATACCAATTAATTAGATACTTGTTTTTATTAAACATGCAAAGATATAGAAACTGTAGTCTCTTCTATGCTGGAGTCTGAAATATAGTTAGTATTAACAGGACATGTGCTTTAAAAATTATTAATAAAGTAAAATTATTAGATTCTTATTCAAGTATAAAAGACTGTAGATATCAAAACTTCTTGAAGAAAAGAGATATTACTGAGGGCTGAAACTATCACAGCCTTTGTGAAAGTCACAGAGCTTCAGGTACCCTCACCAAATAGGAAATACTACAATAAGAAAATAAGAGAGGATATTTTAGGTACGGTAGTATTGTTGCAGGAAGGGGGACCCCTTCCAGGGCCTGAAGCTGGGCTCTTGACTAGCACTCGGAAATGAATTGTCCGAGGAGACACATGTGCTGACAAAGCAAGAGATTTTATTGGGAAAGGGCACCTGGGTGGAGAGCAGTAGGGTAAGGGAACCCAGGAGAACAGCTCTGCAGTGTGGCTCATAGTCTCAGGTTTTATGGTGATGGGATTAGTTTCCGGGTGGTCTTTGGCCAATCATTCTAATTCAGAGTCTTTCCTGGTGGCGCATGCATCGCTCAGCCAAGACGGATGCTAGTGAGAGGGATTCTGGAAAGTGGACCAACACGCATTGTCTCCTTTAGACCTTTCCCAAACGCTTCCAAGTTGGTGGTGGCTTATTAGTTCCATATTCCTTATCAGGATCTCCTGTCATAAAACAATTCATGAAAATGGTTACCATGGTGCCTGGCCAGGGTAGGCCGTTTCAATCAGTGTACTTCCCCTAACAACTCCCCACTGAGAGACTTCATACTCAATATACTTCTTGGGAATTGGGGCGGAGGTCTCTTTCTTCTGTAACTTCTTCCTGCTGTGAATGGGTGTAGGCTTGCCTAGCAGAGCAGAAGTCTCTCTCTACCTGATCTAAATCAAGGTATTTTTTCCTGAAACCAGCATTCACCCTTGTAATAACAGCAATTTAGTTAGAAACTGTTGGCTCTTCTCAGAGATGAAATAGAAAGGGGCCAAATAGGAGACCTAACAGGATGGTCATCACTGGTCCCCAGACACAGGAGGCAACATTTTGGGTGAGGGCTGCAGGGCTTGTGACTTGGCTTCAGTTCTGTAGAAGAACTCAGACATTGTTATACATATTTCTTTGAGTAGGAACCAGGACCCTGTCTCAAGGCTGTACCACCATTTGATTGTTTCTCCTGTTTTTGTATCCCCTCCCTTCCCTGATTAGCAATTGTTTGAATCTACTCTTTGAACTCAGGGAAGGTCAAGGAGGCTGAAGGAAGCCTAACACTGAACAGATCTGTACTCCAGAGGCCCACAGAGTTCTGTTCAGTTTTAATTCAGGGAACAGGGCAACTATGACTGTGATAACTTCTTGTCAAAATGGGGCATAGGACTGCCTCAGCTTGGAGAACAGACACGGAATTGGAAGTATGCCTGAGTTCCAAGTCCTAGATCTGAGCCTTGTATGATTAAAATCTCAATCCCTTGGTCTGCCATTTTGTTGTAACAGACCCAGTTGGAAGTAGCTGGAGGAGGGAATAACTGGAATTTTAATAGACAAAATAAATCTCATTTCTTCCTAAATGAATAGGTCTGAAACCCAGTCTGGACCTGGCACTTCAGGGAGACTTGTAGCCAGGTATCCAGTAGCCTAGTTTTATAAAAAGTAAGGTTGCAGTTACTAGCTTCCAGCAGACATTGTTTTGAGAATGATGGCATCTAAGCCTGACACGACTCAGAAAAGGTGTTTAGCAATATAACGTCTAATCTGAAATTACACCCATAGTATCACCTAGGTATTTCCCAGAATGTCTGAATCATAGCTACTCTATTTTGACTTTTAATTGTAAAATTTTCCTTAGTAGCCAAAGCAGATGTCATCATTAATAACGTCAGTGTTTTCCTAGGTATGAGAAGATGCAAGAATTGGAACTCATAAAATCTTCTCCTGAAAAGATCTAACTACCTGAAGGCCTGTTCTGCCAGTTTTTCCCAGAGCATAGAGTGCCTCATTCCTGATTTTCACCTTGAACTCCTTTCAGGGGCGTTGAAGTCAGCAGTTGCAGTGGCCATGATTTAATCTTTGTAGATGTAGACGGCGAGTGTCAGTCTTCAGTTGGCAGAGCCCCTTTTTGCTCATAAACTTGACCATGACTTTGAGGGGGGCATTTCATGACCATTTTATTCCATGGTGCTGAGAATGTCCATTCTCAGGTTTGGCAAAGATTTTGTTGACAGGCCACTCAATGTGCTGTTATTGGGCTAGGCCATAAGACAGTATCCAAAATTCTCTGGACCACCTGTCTTACTAGCCTCTTGGTTCAGGAAAATATTCCCTCTTTTGCTTCTCCCCATATCTAGAGTTACACTGTTACTGCCATCGATCTCATATGGGACTATATATTATTCTATTAGAAGCCTCAGGCACATATTTGACAGTGTAAGAAAGGGAACTCTTGTAAAACAGGTGAAATACAAATAACATAGCCAGCAGTATTAGTAAAGTCACAAGTAAGCACCATAGTCCAGTTTTCTAGTGTTACTAGACTGATTATCCTTAGTATGATTTAATTGTTTCCAACACAGAGGAGATTTTAAACCTAAATTACCACAGCCTGGTATTATCTATATAAATCCATCCCATAATTGTGGGAGATTTTTCCTCCTTTGCTGAAACTTTTCTTGTTGCTCTGATTGAGCTTGAGTAATAGAAAAAGCTCAAATTTATGGCCAGAGTCAGAGTAGGCATTATTAATTGGCCTGGTGAGGGGATCCCATCTAGTAATATCACAGTGACTGACCTGAATATGACTATAATTTTTTTTTAAAGTAGATTTCCTAGGGGCCAACCAGTTAGAGTCTTGTAGTAGAGAAATTTACCAAGGTAACCCAGAACTAGACACAGGTAATTGGCCACAAACCCAACAATTAGATTGATTTCTAAAACTAGCATAGAATCAGGCCTATGACAGAAAAGCATTTGATTTATATGCAAAGGTCTAGGAGGTCAAGAAAACATTATAAATGATCATACGAATCAGGTCCAGCATCTTAGGCAAGCTATCTACCTCTGATGTCGTCATCTTCTCATCCTGGTGTAGTGTAGTTTCTCCTGTTTTAGCATCATTTTAAGGTGAAATCAGCTGTCTTCTCTATAGACCAGTCCAATACAGAGGACTTTGGAAGTGGGAACTAAGAGTTAATTTTCCTTCAGTTTCATTGTGCATGAGCTAGTGAAGGTACCTGATAAAAAGTCTTTCCATCCAGGTTGAAGACAGTCCTTTGAATTTTGTCTTTTTTCAGTCCTGGTTGCATCTGATCTTCATCCAAAGATAGATTACTGAGATAAGCTTCAGAAACAAACTTAGGGTGTTCTTTAAGAATTCAATTAAATTTTACATTAATATCACATAACAGCAAAGAACTATCTAAGAAATGAGCCTTATTATCTCTATTGGTAGACCTCCATTAACAAACGGATTTAACATTTATTGAAACATCATTTTCTCCCTAAAACTACCCTCATTTTTATCAAATATAACCAAATTAAGGCTAGTTTGTTTGCAAAATAGATCTGTTTCCGCTAATTTTGGCCTGATGATTTATATAACCATAATTGATCATAGACTTTTTATTTTGTTGAAACATTTATAGAGTCTCAGACTGAATTTTTAAAATAAAACAAGGCTGGGAAACTCACATCAAAGGCATATCACAGACTTTGCCTAACAAATCTAGGTGAATTCTTTCTTTTTTTAAGGTCTCAAAATTCCTTGAGATTTTTGTGCCTGTTAGTGAGAAAACCTTAGCTCATTTGATAAGCTTACTGGAAACCTAAGGGTTTCAAATTTCTGGAGGAGTCAGAGAGAAAATATAATTGTTTTGTTTATAAAATATAATTTTACCAAATTATTTTCATAATTGGAGTAGGAAGGTTTTTCCTATTCCCTGAAAACACAAGATTCCAACCTGTAATTTTTCAGAAAGAAACCATAAAAGGACATAATATATCCTAATAATAAGTGGCTCTCTTTACATAAATAGGTTTGTCGGATTTGACAACATGTAGAATTCCTAGTTACATGTGAAGTTCATATAAATAATAAATACATTTATTTCAGTATGTCTTATGTAATATTTGTGGCATACTGTACTTAAAAAATACCTCTACTAGTTTATCTTTGTGAAATGAAAATATCTCCTGCCATATTAATAAACAAGAAATGTCACAGGCATCAGTGATTTCTGGCCTCCAAATGTGAATGAGGGTTCCCCAAATTTCGATCCAGGGGATGCTGCCACCCCACACCATGATTGCTGAGGAACTGGGGGAAAGTAGGAAGCAAGGTGAACAAGGAAACAGGATTGGCCCCAGGTAGCTGACATGCATATGAAAGGAATAATCTCAGTGAGCCCAAGGCTTGCATCTTCCCATACAAAGAATGCTAAATTCCTTGACTTGGTACTTGATCTTTGATGTTCAGACTGCTTGCTCCCTTTGTTGCAAACCTGTATATAGCCTGATTTCCCTTCCTTTCTCCTTGAAGCAGTTTTCTCAGAGCCACTGAGATGCTGTCTCCTTGTCTCAGTGTCCTAAATATTCCCACCAAATAATATAAATCTACTTTCAGGTTGTGACTATATTTTTTAGTCAACATCTTATTAAAAGAAACACTGAGACATTAAAAGTTTCAGGAGTTTATTTGAGCAAAAATTCCTTTTAATCAGGCAGCATACCATTGAGCAGATAGATTAGAGTTCTGAGGAATTTTATAGGCAGAAGGAAGCAGGGTTAGAACAAGGGCTATGAAAAAAGAAATGCAAAAAGGCAAAATAGTTGTCTGAGGAGGCCTTACAAATAGCTGAGAAAGGAAGAGAAGCTAAAGGCAAAGAAGAAAAGGAAAGATATACCCATTTGAAGGCAGAGTTCCAAAGAATAGCAAGGAGAGATAAGAAAGCCTTCCTTAGTGATCAATGCAAAGAAATAGAGAAAACAATAGAATGGGAAAGACTAGAGATCTCTTCAAGAAAACTAGAGCTACCAAGGGAACATTTCATTCAAACACGCACACAATAAAAGACAGAAATGGTTTGGACCTAATAGCAGAAGATATTAAGAAGAGGTGGCAAGAATACACAGAAGAATTATGCAAAATAGATTGTCATGACCCAGATAACCATGATGGTGTGATCACTCATCTAGAGCCAGGCATCCTGGAATGTGAAGTCAAGTGGGTCTTAGGAAATGTCTCTACGAACAAAGCTAGTTGAAGTGATAGAATTCCAGTTGAGCTATTTCAAATCCTGAAAGATGATGCTGTGAAAGTGCTGCACTCAATATGCCAGCAAATTTGGAAAACTCAACAGTGGCCACAGGACTGGTAAAGGTCAGTTTTCATTCCAATCCCAAAGACAGTCAATGCCAAAGAATGTTAAAACTACTGCACAGTTACACTCATCTCACACTTTAGAAAAGTAATGCTCAAAATTCTCCAAGCCAAGCTTCAGCAATACATGAGCCATGAACTCAGATGTTTAAGCCGGTTTTAAAAAAGGCAGAGGAACCAGAGATCAAATTGCCAACATCTGTTGGATCATCGAAAAAGCAAGAGATTTCCAGAAAAACATCTACTTCTGCTTCATTGACTACACTAAAGCCTTTGATTGTGTAGGTCATTACAAACTGTGGAGAATTCTTCAAGAGATGAGAATACCAGACCACCTTCCTTGCTTCCTGAGAAATCTGTATGCAGGTCAAGAAGCAACAGTTAGAACTGGACATAGAACAACTGTTTCTGTGTTGGGAAAGGAGTACGTCAAGGCTGTATATTGTCACCCTGCTTATTTAACTTACATGCAGAATACATCATGTGAAACGCTGGGCTGGATGAAGCACAAGCTGGAATCAAGATTGCCGGGAGAAATAACTTCAGATATGCAGACGACACCACTCTTATGGCAGAAAGTGAAGAAAAACTAAAGAGCCTCGTGATGAAAGTGAAAGAGGAGAGTGAAAAAGTTGGCTTAAAGCTTCAACATTTAGAAAACTAAGATCATGGTATCTGGTTCCATCACTTCATCACAAATAGATGGGGAAACAATGGAAATGGTGATATAATTTATTTTTTGGGGGGCTCCAAAATCACTACAGATGGTGACTGCAGCCATGAAATTAAAAGACGCTTGTTCCTTGGAAGAAAAGCTATTACCAACATAGACAACATATTAAAAAGCAGAGACATTACTTTGTCAACAAAAGTCTGTCTAGTCAAAGCTATGGTTTTCCAGTAGTCATGTATGAATGAGAGAGTTGGGCTATAAAGAAAGCTGAGCGCAGAAGAATTGATGCTTTTGAACTGTGGTGTTGGAGAAAACCCTTGAGAGCCCCTTGGACTGCAAGGAGATCCAGCCAGTCTATCCTAAAGGAAATCAGTCCTGAATATGCATTGGAAGGTCTGATGCTGAAGCTGAAGCTCCAATACTTTGGCCACCTGATGCGAGGAACTGACTCATTTGAAAAGACTCTGATGCTGGGAAAGATTGAAGGCAGAAGAAGAAGGGGATGACAGATGATGAGATGGTTGGATGGCATCACTGACTCGATGGACATGACTTTAAGCAAGCTCTGGGAGTTGGTGATGGACAGGGAGGTCTGGCGTGCTGCAGTCCATGGGGTCGCAAAGAGTTGGACTCTCTTGAATGACTGAACTGAATGGATGAAAAAAGTGAAAGTGTTAAATTGCTTAGTCATGTCTGATTCTTTGTGACACCATGAACTGTGGCCTGGACAGGCTCCTCTGTTCATGGAATTCTCCAGGCAAGAATACTGGAGTGGGTAGTCATTCCTTTCTGCAGGGAATCTTCCCAAACTAGGGATCAAACCCAGGTCTCCTGCATTGCAGGCAGATTCTTTACTATCTGAGCCACAAGGAGAGGCCATAACAAGAGCTGTTGAGACCGAAAAAAAAAAAAGTCCATTCGTTATTGCAAGCTTACTACTATCTTTAGGGGATGGCAGCAATCTAGCAGACATATTATATAACTAGTGCTGATCAGGTAATTCCTCCTGATGGTTTAAGATTCCATTTCTGAGAAATCGAAATGGTAAATAATTTTGTATTTGGTGATGAGATTTAGCATGTACAACCCCATTTGGGGCCTGCTGTCTTGTTTATGAACAGTCTGAATTTCATATTTAACTGGGTAGCCCATATTTTATATAACTCTTGCAGCAGAGAGAAATGTCACATTCCAGGGCAGGCTGTAGTCCCTGAGACAAGTTGTCAAGTGAGGGACCCTGGCTTCACACAGGAAAAAAATTCATATACACAATGGAATATTACTCAGCATTAAAAAAAATTCATTTGAATCAGTTCTACTCAGATGGAAGAAACTGGAGCCCATTATCCAGAGTGAAGTAAGCCAGAAGCAAAAACAACAATACAGTTTATTAACGCATATATATGGAATTTAGAAAGATGATAACGAGAACCCAGCATGCAAGACAGCAAAAGGAATGCAGATGTATAGAACAGACTTGTGGACTCTGTGGAAGAGGGCAAGGGTGGGATGATATGGGAGAATGGCATTGAAACATGTTAATTATCATATGTCCAATCAATCGCCAGCCCAGGATTGATGCTCGGGGCTGGTGCATCGAGATTTCCCGGGGGGAGGGAGGAGGGAGAGAGGAGGGAGGGGGGTTCTGGAGGGGGAGCATATGTAAACCCATGGTGATATCATGTCATTGTATGGCAAAACTAATAAAAAAAATTAAAAAAAAATTCAAGAGCAAGCCAAGGTAAAGTGAAAGCAAATATATTTAGGGAGATACACATTCCATAAGCAGAATGCAGTTGTTTCAGGAAGGGAGAGTGGCTACAGGGTGTAGAAGTGGTTAGTTTCTATGGTTGGGTAATTTGAGTGGGAGGAATGGAGTATTTCAGTGAAGGGGTGGGGATTTCTAGGAATTGGGCTCCTGCCCACTCTCTGCCCTTTTCTGGTAATCTTTGGAACTGTCATAGCATGAGTGGTGGTGACTTTTAGTGTTACAATGATGTTTTGCAAAAGTTTCACTTTTGTCTCAAATTCAAAGGGTTTGTTAACAAAATAAGCCACTCATTCTATACAAATAAATAATACCAATATTTATTAGAGAATTATCTAACTTACTTTCAATATACTAACATTAAAAGTAAAGAGAAACAGAAACAACAAAGGATACATCACCAAATTGGGTTCTGAGCAACATCCAGACTCAAACAGCGCTGGGAAGTCCCTTGACATAGCACATCTGGAATTGCAATTGGGAAAAGGTCCCAGGCAGTGCATCTGCTTTGTGGGTGAGACTTCAGAAACTGCAGTTCCCACCTAGGATGCAAACTGCTATCATTGTCAATCTGTGAGCAAACTGTAGCTCTGGTTTTATGTTAATGCAGTTTATTTTATCTTGTAAAGCTTGGAATGTTGTTAAGCCTGGAGCTTGGTTGGCCAGACCCTCTCCAGAGGCTCAACAATTTGAAGATTTGTCCCATATCTTATCTATGGTATTGTAAGACTTGCACTCACAGCAGATAGCCAGGGCAGTGTCCAGGCAGGTTAGAAGCAAGGTCAGAGGCCTGCTCTGGTTCGTCTCTGAAGCCTAAACAAGACTATTTAATTTCCCTAACAAATGAAGATATAATGAGCTAATGGCCAAGCCATCCTTGATGCCATCTTGATTTTAGCTGATTCCAGTTGGTTTTTGTTACATCCTGATTATTTTACAACAGCTGTATCCCCTACTCATTCTTTTAATGGTTGTGCCCTGCCTCCTTCCTGTCTCATAGCAACCTTATATGTAGCCATTTAGAGTTAGTTGGTTACTGTTTTTTTTCAATCAAAATACTCCTAAAATGGAATTATTGCAGTTATGAGAAGTGATGGTGTTTCTGAGGAAGGGATTAAGACAAATATGAGGATTAAGTCGTAGGAGATACTCATAATCAATTATGTAATCTCCTAATTTACTGACCTCCCAAAGTATTGGAATGTCTATTCTTGGTCAATAATTAACTCTTCAATTAAAAACTGTTTATTTTTCATATATATATGATTTTGATATCATTCATCAAAACCGAAGACTTTGATAGCAGAGACCATGTCATTTGTGTCTGTATTTCCCACGACTGTGGAGGCTCAGACAGTAAAGAATCTGCCTGCAATGCAGAAGACCTGGGTTTGATCCCTGGGTTGGGAAAATCCCCTGGAGAAGGCAATCCACTCCAGTATTCTTGCCTGGAGAACTCTATGGACAGAGGAGCCTGATGGGCTTCAGTCCATGGGGTCAAAAGTGTTGGACATGACTAAGCGACTCACACTTTCACTTTCCCACAGCACCTAACTCAGACCTTGCCACACAATCAACACTAAATAAATATTAGTGAGATTGAAATTTTCATTATATAGATCACAGGCTTAATTATCTCTCTCTTTTTTCCACATTGGTTTTTGCTCCTTATGCCCTAAATTACAGTTAGGATTCCAGCCTTTGAGAAGGCTTTGAGGACCTCACAATTTTATATTAGCTTTAACATGAAGAGGAAGAATAAAGCTAGAGAATGGTGGGAAATAAAAACCTAGAGAAAAACCTGAAAGAAAGCTCAGCATTTCCACTAAACATTTCAAGCTCTCCCAGTTCAGCCTCTGCAGGCATCAATTACATTCCAAAGGAAAATGTTTTACAATTGTAATTACACATAATAGAAGGAATGTATTTTTCCTTCATTCTATTCCCATGGCAAGTCAATTTAATTTTTAAATACAAGAGACATAATTGATTTTAGCCCTGGATTAGCACTGCAAATGATCTATATGTGTTCTCACTAATGGAACAAGAGAGTTGGTCCTCCTTGGAGACATTTACCCAAACCTGTTCAAGCAACAATTACTAGAGTCTTGACAGGTTGGTGTGCAAGGAGAAGGATGCATGAGGGAAACAATCTACTGATTAACAACTGAGCAAAATAATGAATATTATACTCTTCCCAGTTAATTATGGATGCAGCACAAATATATGATCTTTATAGAGGCCAAAAAGTGATAAGCCTGCCTGGGGGAAACTTGTCCTGTTCACTAGAAAATGAGTTTCTCTGAGGATTTTAGGGTAAACCTGTTTCTAAATAGGGCTCTCTTGAAATGGAATGGAGAGGAAGTATACTCATTTTCTCCAGACTTATCTGTTATCTGGCAATTGGTTTTCCTTTGGCTCCTCTACTAGACTACCACACAGTTTTATGGAATAGGAATAGCTCAAGGTAAAGTTAGGAAATAAGTAGTTTATATGCTGCCATTTTGAAACAGGAGGCAAGGGGGCAGGGTGCAACCTTTAAAAAATGGCGTAGCCATAGTATGATATAACAAAACTGATTAGAACCAAGTGAGTCCAAGATGTCAGTGGAATGTGAGCCTCATTACAATATGCTTATTGTAATACATTAGCGTGTATTTAACAAGAGGAATTAAAGAGCCTCTTGATGAAAGTGAAAGAGAAGAGAGTGAAAATGAAAGAGAAGAGAGTGAAAAAGCTGGTTTAAAACTCAACATTCAGAAAACTAAGACGATGGCATCTGGTCCCAACACGTCATGGCAAGTAGATGGGGAAACAATGGAAACAGTGACAGACTTTATTTTCTTGGGCTCCAAAATTGCGACAGATATCGACTGCAGCAATGAAACTAAAGGACAGTTGTTCCTTGGAAGAAAAGCTGTGACCAACCTAGACAGCATATTAAAAAGCAGAGATATTACTTTGCTGACAAAGGTCTGTCTAGTCAAAGCTATGGTTTTTTTCCAGTAGTCACATATGGATGTGAGAGTTGGACCATAAAGAAAGCTGAAAGTGAAAGTTGCTCAGTCATGTCTGACTCTTTGTGACCTCATGGACTATATAGTCCATGGAATTCTCCAGGCCAGAATACTGGAGTGGATAGCCTTTCCCTTCTCCAGGGGATGTTCCCAACCCAAGGATTGAACCCAGGTCTCCTGCATTGTGGGCACATTCTTTACCAACTGAGCCACAGGGGAAGCCCAGGAATGCTGGAGTGAGTAGCCTATCTCTTCTCCAGTAGATCTTCTCAACTTGGGAGTTGAACTGGAGTCTCCTGCATTATAGGTGGATTCTTTACCAACTGAGCTATCAGGGAAGCCCAAATTTATAAAGCTCCTCTGTCCATGGAATTCTCCAGCACAGAATACTGGAGTTGGGTAGCCATTCCCTTCTCCAGGGGATCTTCTCAATCCAGGGATCAAACCCAGGTCTCCTGCTTTGCAGACTGATTCTTTACCACTGAGCCACCAGGGAAGCCCAAAGAAAGCTGAGTGCCAAAGAATTAATGCTTTTGAACTGTGCTATTAGAGAAGACTCTTGAGAGTCCCTTGGACAGCAAGGAGATCCAACCAGTGAATCCTAAAGGAAATCAGTCCTGAATATTCATTGGAAGGACTGATGCTGAAGCTGAAGCTCCAATGCTTTGGCCACCTGATGTGAAGAACTGACTCATTGGAAAAGACCCTGATGCTGGGAAAGATTGAAGGCAGGAGGAGAAGCGGATGACTGAGGATAAGATGGTTGGATGGCATCACTGACTCCATAGACATAAATTTGAGCAAGCTCCAGGAGTTGGTGATGGACAGGGAGGCCTGGTGTGCTGCTGTCCATGGGGTCGCAAAGAGGCAGACATGACTGAGCAGCTGAACTGACCAGCACAGTGACTATTCTGAGGCTAACCATAGAAGGCCAAATAGTGGACAATGGCCCAATTCCTTGAAATCCCTGTCCCTTCCCTGAAATTATTGAAATCATCCTCCACTCACTGGCTTTTAATGTCATCCATTCCTTAAAAAACTAACTATTTTGAGGGCTTTCACTTTCTGAAATGGCCCACATCTGTCTGTGGAGAGTGTTCCTCTCTAAATAAATCTATTTCTTACCTATCACTTCATATCTCACTGAAATCTTTCTGCAATGAGATGTAAAGAACTTGAGCTTCATTAGGTCCTGAGACCAGGTGTGTGACCTCAGTTAAAAGACCATGGGTTCAAGTCCCCAATCTTGGTTCCTGCCAGGTTCGAGTCCTGAGTTGCACAGTTTCAATTTCACCATCAAAATCTACCTTTAAGCACAACGTCACAGTCCAGTTATCAACTAATCCCCCTGAACCAGGTTTAGTAACTGGGATATTAGCTTCTAAGACCACAGTTCTCAGGTATATTTTCATTTTAATCAAGGATTCCAGAGAGGCAGACTTGGCACAGATCTGTCACTGGAAGAGTAGCGTAGAGACATACGTTCTTGTCCATATCCTTCTATTTACCAGCTAGGCAATTTCCAATCTGTAAAATAGTATTATATCTACCTTAGGAAATTATTGTAATAAGTAAATTATATATTATGAAATTCACTAGCATGGTGGTCAATACATTTGATTGTGTCTCAAAGTTGTCCAGGTGTGAGAGGTCCATCAAATCACTAAATAATGATGCTGTGTGACCCTGGAAAAGTTACTTCACTTCTTAGGGCTTCAGTTGCATTGTTTGTGAAGAATGCTTATCTCTATGATATCTAAGATCCTTATCTTTTATAAAGTTTTAAGATATCATTTTTGCAAAGTAGTAGAACTCTTCTTAGTAGCACACAAACAAATGAGGACATGCAAGTATAAAGAGCCAGCCCTTCAGTCATGAATGTAGTCAAACTTTCAAAGCATTTATCCAAATATGACTAACTCTCGAATACAGGCTGTGTCAGGGTTCAGGGGATAGAAATTGACAGTTAGAAATAGTGTAAGCTGGTGTGTTTTCCTGTGGGAAAATGGAGCAAAGATTGAAGCAGCAATAAACTCTCAAATCCAATAGGCTAAAAAACTATTTTTTAAGTCTGCCTCTATTTTTTTTGTTTAAGTTTTCTTTATTGTGTTGGTTTTGCCATACAATGACATGAAACTGCCATGGGTTTACATATGCTCCCCCTCCAGAACCCCCCCTCCCTCCTCCCTCCCGATTCCCTCCCCCTGGGACATCTCGGTGCACCAGCCCCGATCATCAACCCTGGGCTGGCAATTAACATGTTTCAATGCCATTCTCCCATATCATCCCACCCTTGCCCTCTTCCACAGAGTCCACGAGTCTGTTCTATACATCTGCGTTCCTTTTGCTGTCTTGCATGCAGGGTTCTCCTTACCATCTTTCTAAATTCCATATATATGTGTTAGTATACTGTATTGTTGTTTTTCCTTCTGGCTTACTTCACTCTGGATAATAGGCTCCAGTTCTATTGTAATGTTCAATATCCCAAGCCCCTGATGGATTGGAGTATAGAGTAAAAGCTCACAACCAGTTGAATTTTCATCTGTGATGTCTCACATACCTTGATGATTTTACGTCACTCAAAGTATGTCATTCTGAGAAGCAGAAAGAATATTTGTGTGTGTACATGTGTCTTATGTTTGTATGCATGGCTGTGTGCCTGCATGTGTGTGTGTCTGTCTATTGTGTCTATTTGTATTCCATGATCGACTATTCTCTGGTAAATGTAGAAATCATGTAGTTTGTCTTTAATAATATTGGAAGTGCAATATATAGACAATTGTTTTCTTAAGAAACTACTGGAGCATATATTTCATTAACTCACTAAATTGCTTATGAGTGTTTTGACATACCTTTAATGCTCAAACTCAAGCATCCAGGAACAAGAGATACAGATGGCAGTGAGGCAGACCCATGGAACTTGTTCCAACCACTAGGGCAACTGAGATACCATGTTAAAAACAATTGTCATTCCAATAAACCAGATACTGAAGGACCAGATCCTTCACTATCAATTGACTAGTACAAAAACCCATTACTTTTGTGTCTTTTTTAGAGGGTGTGTATGCCTATGGGTTTTATTCTTTTGTAATACATACAAATGTTTCTATATGTAATCAGTTATATCCATTACTACCATTTCCTTTTCATTGACATATTGATGATGTACAATATTATATTAGTTTCAGATGTACTACGTAGTGTTTTGACATTTGCTTATGAAATGACCACTACCACATCTCGAGTAACCATCTGACCCCATTTGAAGTTATTACACTATTAACTGTATTCTTTATACTATATACATCCCTGAAAATTATTTATTATTTAACTAGAGATTTGAACCTCTTAATCCCCTTCCCCTATGTTGCCCACCATCTCCATCAAGACCTTCCCTCTGGCAACCACCAATTTGTTCTCTGTGTCTATGAGTTTGTATTTTGTTTTGTTGGGATTTCTTTGTTTTTTAGACCCTACATGTAAGTGAGGTCAGGGGTATTTGTCTTTCTCTGACTGAATTATTTCACTTGGCATGATATACTCTAGATATACCCATGTGATCAAATGGCAAGATTTCATATTCTTGTGTAACATTCCATTTCATATAAATATATATAAAATATGTATATATATATTTATATCATCTTCTTTATCCATTCATCTATTAATTAAAGCAACATAAGATGCTTCTATATGTGGCCTATTGTAAATAACACAACAATGAATATTTTTGTGCATCTGTCTTCTCGAATTAGTGTTTTTGTTTTTTGTTTTGGATAAATAAGAAGAAGTAAAATTGTTAGTTCATTTGTTAGTTACTCAGTCATGTCCAACTCTTTGCGATTCCATGGACTGTAGCCTGCCAGGCTCCTCTGTCCACGGAATTCTCTAGGCAAGAACACTGGAGTGGGTAGCTGTTCCCTTCTCCAAGGCATCTTCTTGATCCAGGGATTGAACCCAGGTCTTGTGCACTGCAGGCAGATTCTTTACTTTCTGAACCACTGTTGCTGGTGCTGCTAAGTCGCTTCAGTCGTGTCCAACTCTGTGCGACCCCATAGATGGCAGCCCACCAGGCTCCACCGTCCCTGGGATTCTCCAGGCAAGAACACTGGAGTGGGTTGCCATTTCCTTTTCCAGTTCATGAAAGTGAAAAGTGAAAGTGAAGTAGCTCGGTCGTGAGAGACACTTAGCGACCCCATGGACTGCAGCCTAGTAGGCTCCTCTGTCCATGGGATTTTCCAGGCAAGAGTACTGGAGTGGGGTGCTGTTGCCTTCTCCTAGGCAAGCCCTATTAGTTCATGTGGCAGTTCTATTTTTAATTTTCTGTGAAACTCGTGAAGTTTTTTATAGTGGCTGACCAATCTACCATCCTAACATGTACAGGGATTGCCTTTTTCCCCTACGTACTCTCTGACACTTGTTATCTCATCTTTTTTGATGATAGCCATTCTGACAGGTGTGAAGTGGTATCTCATGCTTTTGATTTGCATGATCTTAAGGAATAGTGATGTTAAACATATTTCCATGTGCTTGTGGGCCATAATTGTGCCTTCTTTGGAAAAAAAAAAGTCTATTCAATTCATATTTTTTAATAAGGATGCTTGATTTTTTGATGTTGTGATATATGAGTTCTTTTTATATTTTGAGCATTAACCACTTATCAGATAGCTCATTTGCAAATGTCATCTCCCTTTTTGTGTTGTTGATAGTTTCCTTTGTTCTGCAAAAGATTTTTAGTATGATGCAGTCCCATTTGTTTACATCTGCTTCTGTTTCCCTAGTTTGTTCAGTTCAGTCACTGAGTCATGTCTGACTCTTTGCGACCCCATGAATTGCAGCACACCAGGCCTCCCTGTCCATTACCAACTCCTGGAGTCCACCCAAACCCATGTCCATTGAGTTGGTGATGCCATCCAACCATCTCATCCTCTGTCGTCCCCTTCTCCTTCTGCCCTCAATCTCTCCCAGCATCAAGGTCTTTTCCAATGAGTCAACACTTCACATGAGGTGGCCGAAGTATTGGAGTTTCAGTTTCAACATCAGTCCTAGCAATGAACACTCAGGACTGACCTCCTTTAGGATGAACTGGTTGGATCTCCTTGCAGTCCACGGGACTCTCAAGAGTTTTCTCCACACCACAGTTCAAAAGCATCAATTCTTCGGCAATTAGCTTTCTTTATACTCCAACTCTCACATCCATACGTGACCACTGGACAAACCATAGCCTCGACTAACCAGACCTTTGTTGACAAACTAATGTCTCTGCTTTTCAATATGGTGTCTAGGTTGGTCATAACTTTCCTTCCAAGGAGTAAACATCTTTTAATTTCATGGCTGCAGTCACCATCTGCAGTGATTTTGGAGCCCAGAAAAATAGGTCAGCCACTGTTTCCCCATCTATTTGCCATGAAGTGATGGGACCAGATGCCATGATCTTAGTTTTCTGAATGTTGAGCCTTAAGCCAACATTTTCGCTCTCCTCTTTCACTTTCATGAAGAGGCTCTTTAGTTCTTCTTCACTTTCTGCCATAAGGGTGATGTCATCTGCATATCTGAGGTTATTGATATTTCTTCCAGCAATCTTGATTCCAGCTTGTGCTTCATCCAACCCAACGTTTCTTATGATGTACTCTGCATATAAGTTTGATAGAAGGGTGACAATATACAGCTGTGATGTACTCCTTTTCCTCTTTGGAACCAGTCTGTTGTTCCATGTCCAGTTCTAACTGTTGCTTCCTGACCTGCGTACAGGTTTCTCAAGAGGCAGTTCAGGTGGTCTGGTATTCCCATCTCTTTGAGAATTTTCCACTGTTTATTGTGATCCATACAGTCAAAGGCTTTGGCATAGTCAATAAAATAGAAATAGATGGTTTTTTTTTGAACTCTCTTGTTTTTTCGATGATCCATCGGATGTTGGCAATTGATCTCTGGTTCCTCTGCCTTTTCTAAATCCAGCTTGAACATCTGGAAGTTCACAGTTCATGTATTGCTGAAGCCTGGCTTGGAGAATTTTGAGCATTACTTTGCTAACATTTGAGATGAGTGCAATTGTGTGGTAGTTTGAGTATCCTTAGCATTGCCTTTCTTTGGGAATGGAATGAAAACTGACCTTTTCCAGTCCTGGGGCCACTGCTGAGTTTTCCAAATTTGCTGGCATATTCAGTACAGTGCTTTCACAGCATCATATTTCAGGATTTGAAATAGCTCAACTGGAATTCCATCACCTCCACTCGCTTTGTTTGTAGTGATGCTTCTTAAGACCCACATGACTTCACATTCCAGGATGTCTGGCTCTAGGTGAGTGATCACACCATCGTGATTATCTGGGTCATGAAAATCTTTTACATACAATTCTTCCGTCTATTCTTGCCACGTCTTCTTAATATCTTCTGCCTCTGTTAGGTCCCTGCCATTTCTGTCCTTTATTGAGCCCATCTTTACAGGAAATGTTCCCTTGGTATCTCTAATTTTATTGAAGAGATCTCTAGTCTTCTCCGTTCTGTTGTTCTTCTCTGTTTCTTTGCATTGATTGCTGAGGAAGGCTTTCTTATCTCTCCTTGCTATTCTTTGGAACTCTGCATTCCAATAGGTATTTCTTTCCTTTTCTCATTTGCTTTTTGCTTCTCTTCTTTTCACAGCTATTTGTAAGGCCTCCTCAGACAGCCAGTTTGCTTTTTTGCATTTCTTTTTTTGGGGGTGGATGGTCTTGATTCCTGTCTCTTGTACAAAGTCACCAACCTCTGTTCATAGTTCATCAGGCACTCTGTCTATCAGATCTAGTCCCTTAAATCTATTTTTCACTTCTACTGTATAGTCATAAGGGATTTGATTAGGTCGTACCTGGACGGTATAGTGGTTTTTTCCACTTTCTTCTGTTTAAGTCTGAATTTGATAGTAAGGAGTCATGATCTGAGCCACAGTCAGCTTCCAGTCTTGTTTTTGCTGACTGTATAGAGCTTCTCCATCTTTGGCTGCAAAGAATATAATCAATCTGATTTCAGTGTCGACCGTCTGGTGATGTGCATGTGTAGAGTCTTCTCTGTGTTGTTGGAAGAGGGTGTTTGCTATGACCAGTGCGTCCTCTTGGCCAAACTCTTTTAGCCTTTGCCCTTCTTCATTCTGCACTCTAAGGCCAAATTTGCCTGTTATTCCAGGTGTTTCTTGACTTCCTGCTTTTGCATTCCAGTCCCCTATAAAGGACACCTTTTTTGGGTGTTAATTCTAGAAGGTCTTGTAGGTCTTCATAGAACTGTTCAACTTCAGCTTCTTCAGCATTACTGGTCGGGGCATAGACTTGGATTACCGTGATACTGAATTGTTTGCCTTGGAAATGAACAGAGATCATTCTGTTGTTGTTGAGATTGAATCCAAGTACTACATTTCAGAGTCTTTTGTTGACTATGATGGCTACTCCATTTCTTCTAAGGGATTCCTGTCTGCAATAGTAGATATAATGGTCATCTGAGTTAAATTCACCCATTCCAGTCCATCTTAGTTCGCTGATTCCTAGAATGTCGATATTCACTCTTGTCATCTCCTGTTTGACCACTTCCAATTTGCCTTGATTTATGGACCTAACATTCCAGGTTCCTATGCAATATTGCTCTTTACAGCATTGAACCTTGCTTCTATCACCAGTCCCACCCACAACTGGGTGTTGTTTTTGCTTTGGCTCCATCCCTTCATTCTTTCTGGAGTTATTTCTCCACTGATCTCCCATAGCATATTGGGCACCTACCGACCTGCGGAATTCATCTTTCAGTGTCATCTTTCCCTTGTTTGAGGAGAGTTTTATAGTTTCAGGTCCTATTTTAAGGTTTTAAGTTTTAGTTCCTACTTTTAATTTAATCCATGTTGAGTTTATTTTGTGTATGTTTTGAAATAGTAGTACAGTCTGATTATTTTGCATGTAGCTGTCCAGTTTTTCCAGAAACATCTATTGAAGAGGCTGTCTTTTCCTCAGTGTGTATTTTTGCAAATTTTGTCATAGATTGACCCTATATATTTGGGTTTATTTCTGGGCTCTGTATGTATGTGTTAATCACTCAGTTATGTCTGACTCTGCAACTCCATAGACTGGGGCCCATCAGGCTCCTCTGTCCATGGAATTCTCCAGGCAAGAATACTGGAATGGGTAAGCCATTCCCTTCTCTATGGATCTTTCTGACTCAGAGATTGAACCCAGGTCTCTTTCATTGCAGATAGGCTCCTGCTTTCCAGGTGGCACTAGTGGTAAAGAACCTGCCTGCCAATGCAGGAGATGTAAAAGATGCTGGTTTAATCTCTGGGTCAGGAATATCCCCTGGAGGAGGGCATGGCAACCCACTCCAGTATTCTTGGAGAATACCATAGACAAAGGAGCCTGGCGGGCTATTGTCCATAGGGTCACAAAGAGTCAGACACAACTCAAACAACTTAGTACACACACATTTCTGTGCTCTATTTTGATCCATTAATTTATGTGTCTACTTTGTGCCAGGATCATACTCTTCTGATGATAATAGCGTTTATTATAGTTTGAAAACAGGGAGTGTGATACCTGTACATTTTTTCATCTTTATCAAAATTTTTTTGATTATTGGAGTCTTTTGTGTTTCCACACAAATTTTGTTTATTTTTTAATTAATTTATTTTAATTGGAGGCTAATTGCTTTACAGTATTGTAGTGGTTTTTGCCATACATTGATATGAATCAGCTATGAGTGTACATGCCACACACATTTTAGAATAATTTCTTCTGTTTCTGCAAAAAATGTCATTGGTACTTGAATAAAGATTGCATTTTTAAATCTGTAGATTACACTGGGTAGTATGATAATTTTAAAAGTGTTCATATCTTTCAATCATTGAGCATGTTATATCTTTCATTTCAGAGTGTCATCTTCCATCATTTATATCTTTTTCTTAGGACAAGAATTTTACTTCAAAGCTTAGATTTAATTCTAGATATTCTTCTTGATGCAATTGTAAGTGGGATTATTTTCTTAATTTCTTTTTATGATAGTTCATTGTTTTTATATAGAAATACAACAGATTTCTATATATTAATTTTGAATTCTGCAACTTTACTGAATTCATTTATTAGTTCTAATAGTTTTTTGACTTATTAGGATTTTCTATATATGATATCTTATCATCTGCAATGACAGTTTTACTATTTCCCTTCTAATAGGATTCCTTTTATTTCCTTTTCTTCTCTGATTACCTTGGCTAGAACATCCAGTACTGTGTTGAAATAAAGTTTTAAGAGTGAGCATTGTAGTCTTGTTGTTGAGTTCAGAGGAAATGCTTTTAGTTGTTCACCATTGAGTATAGCTTTAACTATACATTTGTCACATAATGGCTTCTATTATACATACCCGTTTTGTTGAGAGTGTTGATTTTCTTTTTATAAAGGATGTTGAATATCGTTGAAATCTTTGCACCAATTTGTTTATGTGGGGTATCACACTGATTTATAGATTTAAGCATCCTTGAATCCCTGGGATAAATCCTACCTAATCAAGGTGTATTACCCTTTTAAACTATTGTTGAATTCAGTTTGCTAATTTTTAAAACATATTAGTTTTATTTATTTTTGGCTCCACTGAGTCTTCATTGATATGTATAGGCTTTCTCTGCTTGCTGAGACTACAGGCTACTTTCTGGTTGTGGTGTGTGGACTTTGCATTGCAGTGGCTTCTCTTGTTGTGGAGCGCAAGTCTAGGCCTTGTGGGCTTCAGTAGTTTGTGCACATGGCATTAGTAGTTGAGGCTTGCAGGCTCCAGAGGCAGGTTCAGTAGTTCTGATGTATGGGCTTAGTTGCCCCACAGCATGTGGGAAATATTATACTAGGGTGCAATCTCAAAAATGAAAGAATAATCTCAGTTCATTTCCAATGCCAACAATTCAAAATCAGAGATATTAAGTTCTGTGCCCCAATCACTAATGCCGAATAAGCTGAAGTTGAATGGTTCTATGAAGAGCTACAAGATCTTCTAGAACTAACACCAAAAAAGTCCCGTCATTTTCATCACAGGGGACTTAAATGGAAAAGTAGGGATTCACAAGATACATGGTGTGACAGGCAAGTTTGGCCTTAAAGTGTAAAATGAAGCAGGGCAAAAGCTAACAGAGCTTTTACAAGAAAATGCACCGGTCATAGCAAATACCCTCTTCCAATAACACAAGAGACAACTCTACACAGGGACAGCATCAGATGGTCATTACTGAAATCAGATTGATTATATTCTTTGCAGCCAAAGATGGAGATGCTTTTTACAGTCAGCAAAAACAAGACCTGGAATTGACTGGATCATGAACTCCTTATCACCAAACTGAAGAAAGTAGGGAAAATCACTAAGCCATCATGTATGATCTAAATAAAATCCCTTGTGATTATACAGTGGAAATAACAAATAGATTCAAGGGACTAGATTTGCTAGAGTGCTTTAAGAGCTATGAATGGAGGTTTGTAACACTGTACAGGAGGCAATGACTAAAACCATACCCAAGAAAAAGAAATGCAAGAAGGGAAAATGGTTGTCTGAGGAGGACTTACAAATGTTTTAGAAAAGAGAAGAGAAAGGGAAAGATATACCCATCTGAATGCAGAGTTCCAAAGAATAGCAAGGAGAGATAAGAAAGCCTTCCGAAGAGCACAATGCAAAGAAATAGAGGGAAATAATAAAATGGGAAAGGCTAGAGATCTCTTCAAGAAAATTAGAGATACCAAGGAGTATTTCATGCAAAGATGGGCACAATAAAGGACAGAAAAGGGAAGGACATAAGAGAAGCAGAAGAGATTAAGAAGACATGGCAAGAATACACAGAAAAACTGCACAATAAAGTGACCTGGATGACCACAGTGGTGTGGTTCTCACTCAGTTAGAGCCAGACATCCGGGAGTGTGAAGTGAAATGAGCCTTAGGAAGCATTACTGTGAAAAAAATAGTGGAGGTGGTGGAATTCCAGCTGAGCTATTTAAAATCCTAAAAGCTGATGCTGCTAAAGTGCTGCACTAAATATGTCAGCAAATTTGAAAAACACAGCAGCGACCACAAGAGTGGAAAAATTCAGTTTTTATTTCAGTCCCAAAGAAAGTCAATGCCAAAGAATGTTTAAACTACTGTACCACTGTGCTCATTGCACATGCCACCAAAGTAATGCTCAAAATCCTTCAAGCTAGGCATCAACAGTATGTGAACCCAGTACTTCCAGTTATAGAAGTTGGATTTAGAAAAGGCAGAGGAACCAGCAATCAAATTGTCAACATTCGCTGGATCTAGAAAAAGAAAGAGAATTCCAGAAAAATATCTATTTCTGCTTCATTGACTACACTAAAGCCTCTGACTGTGTGGATGTCAACAAAGTGTGGAAAATTTTTAAAGAGACGGGAATATCAGACCACCTTACCTACCTCCTGAGAAACCTGTATGCAGGTCAAGAAGCAACAGCTAGAACCAGACATGGAACAACAGACTGGTTCAATATTGGGAAAGAAGTATGTCAAGGCTGTATATTGTCACCCTGCCTGTTTAACTTCTGTGCAGAATACATCATGCGAAATGCTGGGCTGTATGAATCACAAGCTGGAATCATGATTGCTGGGATAAATATCAACAACCTCAGATATGCAGATGACACCACCCTAATGGCAGAATGTGAGGAGGAATTAAAGATCCTCTCGATGAAGGTGGAAGTGGAGAGTGAAAAGCTGGCTTATAACTCAACATTTAAGAAGCTAAGATCATGGCATCAGGTCCCATCACTTCATGACAAATAGATTGGGGGAAAATGGAAACGGTAACAGACTTTATTTTCTTGGGCTCTAAAATCGCTGTGGATGGTGGCTGCAGCCATAAGATTAAAAGACATTTTCTCCTTGGAAGAAAAGTTATAACAAACCCAGACAGCATATTAAAACATAGATTCATCACTTCACTGATTAAAGTCTGTATAGTCAAAGGTATGGTTTTTCCAGTGGTCATGTATGAATGTGAGAGCTGGACCATAAAGAAGGGTGAGTGGCATATAATTGATGCATTTGAACTGTGGTTTTGGAGAAGACTCTCGAGAGTCCCTTGGACTGCAAGGAGATCAAGTCAGTCAAACCTAAAGGAATTCAACCCTGAATGTTCTATGGAGAGACTAATGCTGAAGCTGAAGCTGTAATACTTTGGTCACCTAATGTGATGAGCCAATTCACTGGAAAAGACCCTGATTCTGGGAAAGTTTGAGGGCAGGTGGAGAAGGAGATGAAAGAGGATGAGATGATTGAATGGCTAAATGGTCATGAGTTTGAGCAAAATTTTGGAGATGTGAAGGACAGGGAAGCTTGGCATGCTGCAGTCCAGGAGTTGCGAAGAGTCAGATATAACTGAACATCTGAATAACAATATGGGGGAATTTCCCAGAGCAGGGATCTACCCTGTGTCCCTTGCATTGCACCATCGATTCTTAACCTCTGGGCTAGCAGAGAAGCCCTAATTTGCTAATATTTTTTTGAGGATTTTTGCATATATATTTATTAGTGATATTCATTTGTAATTTCTTTTTTACTGTGGTGTTTTTGTCTGATTTTTGCAGCAGAGTTGATAAGTACAGAAGCATTCCTTCCTCTGCTATTTTTTTTAAAATAGTTTGTGAAGGATAGTTGTTTAATCTTCTTTAAACATTTAGTAGAATTAACCCATGAAATCATCAGGTCCTAAACCTTTGTTTTTGCTTGTTCATTTTTTTTATTATGACTGAATTTCATTACTAGCAACTGATCTATTCATATTTTGTATTTCTTCCTTATTCAGTCTTTGAGATTGTACATTTCTAGGAATTTGTCTCTATGTTTACTTTTCCATTTGAGGCTAGGATTAGGGTTAGGGTTAGGTTATCTGTTATAGTTTTATTTTTGCTTGTGGTTTCACATCAGTTCGGTCTCTCAGTCGTGTCTGACTCTTTGCGACCCCATGAATTGCAGCACACCAGGCCTCCCTGTTCATCACCAACTCCCAGAGTCTACCCAAACCCACGTCCATCGAGTCAGTGATGCCATCCAGCCTTCTCATCCTCTGTCGTCCCCTTCTCCTCCTGCCTCCAATCCTTCCCAGCATTAGGGTCTTTTCCAATGAGTCAACTCTTTGCAAGAGGTGGTCAAAGTATTGGAGTTTCAGCTTCAACATCAGTCCTTCCAAGGAACACCTAGGGCTGATCTCCTTTAGGATGGACTGGTTGGATCTCCTTGCAGTCCAAGGAACTCTCAAGAGTCTTCTCCAACACCACAGTTCAAAAGCATCAATTCTTCGGTGCTCAGCTTTGTTCACCATCCAACTCTCACATCCATACATGACTACTGCAAAAACCATAGCCTTGACAGATGGACCTTTGTTCACAAAGTAATGTCCCTCCTTTTCAATATGCTCTCTAGGTTGGTCATAACCTTCCTTCCAAGGAATAAGCATCTTTTAATTTCATGGCTGGATTTTGGAGCCCCCAAAAATAAAGTCAGCCATTGTTTCCCCATCTATTGCCATGAAGTGATGGGACCAGATGCCATGATCTTAGTTTTCTGAATGTTGAGCTTTAAGTATTTATATATGATTATTTTTTAATTGGTAATTTCTTAAGGTCAAAATCATTCTAACAGTTCTGAATTTTAACTCTCACCACCCATTTTTAAAGTTTTTGACATTTTATCTTGCATCATTTTTTGTGAAACCTGTAACTACTTATTATGAGTGTAGATGATTTTAATTCTTTGTCTTTTAGCATTCATAAATTGCCTACCAATGATACTTTCCCTTTTGTAGTTTTTATATTTCTACCTGTGGCCTTTTCTGCATAGAGATGTACCTTTAACGCTTCTTGTAAGGCCAGTAGAGTGGTGCTGAACTCTTTTAGCTTTTTTTTTTTTTATCTGTAACACTATTATTTCTACCTAAAATCTGAATGGTAGATTATTCTTGGTTGATGGGTAGAATATTCTTCATTGATGAGTAGAATATTCTTGGTTGTAGGTGTTTTCCTTTCATTACTTGGAATATATCATGGCGCTCTCTTCTGACTTGCAAAGTTTCTTATTTTAAAACATTTATTTATTTATTGACTGCTCTGGGTCTTCATTGCTACTCATGGCCTTCCTCTAGTTGCAGTGCATAGGCTTCTCATTGCAGTGACTTCTCTAGTTTGTAGCATGGGCTCTAGGGAGCATGGGCTTCAGTAGTTGTGATGCATGTGTTTACCCTGTGGAAGTTGGAATCTTCCTGGGTCAGGGACTGAACTTGTCTCCCCTGCATTGGCAGACAGGGTTTTTTTTTTTTTTTTTTTACCACTGGATCACTAGGGAAATCCTGGGTTTGCAGAGTTTCTGGTGAAAAATTAGTTCATTGTTTCATGGGAGTCTGCCTATATGTAATTGCTTGTTTTTATCTAGCATCTTTTAAAAATTTCTCTTTAGCTATTACAATTAAACTTTGTCCATCATGTACTATGAGAGCTAATTTACAAAACTAGAACAGAAAATTTTAGAATTTGTTTGGAAACACAAAAGACCCTGAATGACCAAAGTAATCTTGTGAAAGAAAAATGGAGCTAGTGGAATCAAAGTCCCTGACTTCAGACTACACTACAAAGCTACGGTCATCAGGACATTATGATACTGGCACAAAAACAGAAATTTAAACCATATACCAGGATCAAAAGCCCAGAGATATATCCACATACATACGGTTACCTATGCTATGGCAAAGGAAGCAAGACTATACAATGGAGGGTAGACAGCTCTTCAACAAGTGGTTCTGGAAGAGTTGGACAGCTACATGTAAAAGAATGAAATCAAAACACTCCCTAACACCATACACAAGGATAAAATGGATAAAGATATAAATGTAAGGCCAGACACTATAAAACTCTTAGAGGAAAATGTTGGTAGAGAAATATTTGGCATAAATCGCAGCAGGATCTTTTTTTGACCCACCTCTTAGAGTAATGAAAATAAAAACAAAATAAACAAATGGAACATAATTAAAAGTTTTTGCAGAGCAAAGGAAACCATAAACAAGATGAAAAGACTACTCTCGGTGCGGGAGAAAATTTGTGCCAAGGAAGCAATCAACAAGAGATCCATCTCCAAAATAGACAAACAACTCATGCAGTTCAGTGTCCAAAATACAAATAATCCAATCAAAAATAGGAAAAAGAACTAAATAGACATTTATCCAAAGAAATCAGAGGAATTTCTTTTTTTAATTTATTTTTTCATTGAAGGATAATTGCTTTATAGAGTTTTGTTTTCTGTCAAACCTCAACGTGAATCAGTCATAGGTATACATATATCCCCTCCCTTTTGAACCTCCTTCCCATCTCCTTCCCCATCCCACCCCTCTAAGTTGATACAGAGCCCCTGTTTGAGTTTCCTGAGTCTTACAGAAGAATTTCTGATTTCTCCAAAGAAGACAACAAATACATTAAAAGATGCTCAACTTCATCATTTACTAGAGAAATGCAAATCAAAATTACATTGAAGTATCACCTCATACCCATCAGAATGGCCATAATTAAAAAACTTAACAATAAATGCTGGAGACGGTGTTGAGAAAAAGGAATTCTCTTGTACTGCTGGTGTGAATGTAAATTGATACAGGCACTATGGAGTACAGTATGGAGGTTCCTTAAAAACTAAAATTAGAACTACCATATAACCCAACAATCCAACTACTATGCACGTGCCCAGAGAAAAGCATAGTTCAAAAAGACACATGTACTCCTATATTCATTGCAGTACTCTTTGCAATAGCCAGGACATGAAAGCAATCTAAATGTCCACCAACAAAGGAATGGATAAAGGAGATACAATACATATATGTTAATACAATGGAATATTACTCAGCCATAAAAACAGATTTGCATCATTTGTAGAGATGTGGATGAACCTAGAGGCTCTCATATGGTGTGAACTAAATCAGAAAGAGAAAAACAAATATTTTATATAAACACATATGTGGAATTATATCAACACATATATGTGGAATCTAGAAAAGTGGTATAGATGATTTTATTTGTAAAACAGAAATAGAGACACAGATGTAGAGAACAAATATATGGATAGCAAGGGGATAAGGGAAACTGATAAATTGAGAGGTTTGGATTGGCATATATACACTATTGATACTATGTATAGAATAGATAACTAATGAGAACTTATTGTATAGCGCAGGGCACTCTGCTCTGTGGTGACATAAATGGAAAGAAAATCTAAAAAAGAGGGGATATATGTATACATATAGTTGATTCAGTTTGCTCTACGGTAGAAACAAAATGTAACTACACTCCAATAAAAATTAATGTTAAAAATTAAAAGAAAATGAAAAAAATCACTGTAAACCACAAATACACTTGTCTTCTTATGGACTGCTTTGATTTCATTTTGTTTGAGGTATCTCTGTGCTTCTTGAACTTGACAGTTTCCTTACCCTGATTAGGGAAGTTTTCAGCTGTTGTGTCAAATATGTTCTCTGCTTCTTTCTTTACAATTGTCATCATCCTGTCGCTTGTGGATTACCTAGTCAGGATGTAGGTCTTAACTATACCATGTCTCTGCCCCTTCTGCCATCTCATTGTGGTTCCCTGTTTATATATTTAGTTTTGGAAAATCTTTTCAGCTAGACTTTAGGTCATTCTCATTGACAGTTGCTCTATAAGTAGATGTAGTTTTAGTGTGTCCATGTTAGGAAGTGAGCTCAAGGATTTCCTACTCTGCCATCTTGGAATGGCTCCTTTTGTTTCTTTAAATAAATGGATTCCTAAGAAATTTAGATAATTCCAAGGGTTAAAAATTTCTAAGAATAGCAATTATATATATTCTGGTCAGACTACTCAAACAGAGAGAAACAGTGTTCATTTATGTAACATGGTAGGCCATTAGAAGCAATTTTCTCCTTAAAGAACTTGAATTTCACATCTTTCTTATCTGATTTAAAAATAGGTTTTAAGAATATAAATGCATCTTTAAGTGCTTAGTATTGAAATTGGGTGTAAACAGGATTTTTTTGTGAAAAATCAACATTTTCACATTTTGCTGAAGGAAAAAAAAAAATGAGGTCCCAAATAAATCAATTAAATGCTTCCTTGCCAGGAGTGCACCATTGATCGTTGTAACCATGAACTCTTATTTTAGAAAATCCTGTGGATAACCAAAACAATAATAGGGTAAATGTTTTCAATTTACATTTGAAGGAAAATCTGGGATCCCTTAGTAGCTAGAGTAGAATTAAACATTATATCAAATTAATTTAAATAGGTTTGCTTTAAAATTTTAATTTGGGTGGCAAGTTTAGTTTGTATAAAAGGATTACTAAATTGAATTGAGAAAGGGGGGATCTATTTACACATCCACACCTGGTATCTCTTAAACTCCACCACCATCTGCCTGCATTCTCGTGCGGGGAAGCTAAGTAGTGATTGCCTGTTTGTGCAATGAGTCCAGGCCTTTCTCTGACTCAGGGAAACAAAAGCACTATTTCCTTAAGATGTATCCAAAGATTTGTTGTAATATTTTTTTGATTTCTAATGGTGTTTAGAGTACAATGGTGGTTTTGGACAGACTTCTTAGAAAACTGATGAAGAAATGTAAATATTGTGTAACCTTCTGGCCTCATTTCACCATTATTCCTCTTCTTCTATGAGGTTTTCCCCCTCATTCTTCATGATCCATAAATCTTTCTTCTGGTTTTTGTGACAAAACCTGTTTTCAAAATAGTCCGTTTATATATTGGTCATGTACACACTAGTATTACTTTGATTGATTTGTTGTATTTATTTATCAGTTATTTAATGTTTTATACACTAAAAACTTTAAAAGAGTCAAAAAATAAGAAAATAAAAATGAATATATTAGACATTGATGGATTACTAAAAATTGGGAAGATTCCTGAATGTTTGAAACCAGGTGCACACAGTTTGCTCTCTGCATAAATAGATACCACGTTGTTTTCATTAGGATAACTTTACTAATTCAGGATACCCTTTCTAGAAAGATAAAAGTATCAAATAACTTGTTTATCCCTAATCTCTGGAAAGATTCACCAACTGTTCAATAGGAAATATTAACTGATAATTTATAGACCTTTAACACTTTGTTGCAAATTTCTTCGAGTCTTAATCAATTATATCATGACCCTTGTTGTTGTTGTTCAGTTGCTAAGGACTGTAGCACCCAGGCTCCTCTGTCCTCCACTGTCTCCTGGAGTTTGCTCAGATTCACATCCATTGAGTCAGTGATGCTATCTAAACTATCTCTTTCTCTGCCATCCCCTCCTCCTTTTGCCTTCAATCATTCCCAGCATCGGGGTCTTTTCCACTGAGTTGGCTCTTCATATCAGATGGCCAGAGTATTGCAGCTTCAGCTTCTGCATCAGACCTTCCAATAAATATTCAGGGTTGATTTCCTTTAGGACTGACTGGTTTGATCTCCTTGCAGTCCAAGGGACACTCAAGAGTCTTCTCCAGCACCACAGTTCAAAAGCATCAATTGTGATCCCTACTCAATCCTAAATTTTTTGCACTTAAAACAGACTGCATAGTCTCAATAAATATCATAATTTTTCATTTTTTCCTTTTTGAGGTCAAGATCATCCTTACCTTGGTAAGCAATAAATTCAGCTTTCTCTTAACAATGAATTGCTTTGGTGATATTTGAAAAGTGAGTGCTTGATGGATTACATGAGATCCTATTCTGGATAACTATATTATTAAAGAATTCAGGAACCTATTACTTTCTTTTCCTTAGAGTGACCTAGATTCTTGGAAACTTACCCTTTCATTTGCATTAAATAGTCTGGGATTTTCTCCTCAATCCTCATTTTGGTAAATGAGTGTCTGACTCTCTTGCTTATGTTTCAAGTCTAATAATTATATAACCATGTGTTAGATTTTTATCCCCTCAAGCTATTGAGATTGATTACAGATGGACACAAATACCAGCTTCTCACATGTCATAATGATTTTGTTTGTGAAAATAGAAACAAATGAATCCTGAGCCAGCCTTCCAGTCAAGTGTGTGTAAAGAGATCATAGACTACAAGAAGCTTTCTATTTCCTGTTTAAATGTTTAAACATCACCGTGCACCCCTCCCCTTGACCATAGGAGTAGACTATGCCTGTCACAAATAGATTTTCATTCCTAATATTAAGGATTGTTTTCCTATAAAAGGCACATAGCAATATCAACTTCTGTCATATACAAATTGATGTGAATCAGTCTGTTAGTGATTTGCCATGTGGCAGGAACAGTAGACTAGACATTGAAAAAGAGAGCTAGAATAAATAGGAGGAAGAAGAATCTGAAGCCTCAGAGCTGAGGATAGTGAGAGTATCCTCACTATTGGAGATAGGAAAGACTGATGTAGTTTTGTGTATACTAGAACCATCACAATTTTGTCAAGATTACTGTGTAAGCTTTTTGACATCCTCTATGTTTTGCTCATTTATGGTAAATTCAATTTTGGGAAATAATAAAACATTACTATGTCAGAGTTAAATGAAGGACTCCAATAGGTGATGTGATTTTGCATCCAAAAGTGAGGATGGAGAGTATTAATCAGATCATTTTAAATTGTTGTTGCTCTTACTATTTATTGCCTCATAACTTGCTTTGAAGGAAATTACCACAGTCATAAGTGTGAGCCTCCAAAGATGACTAACATAAAAGGTACACTTTAGTTTAGGATATAAAGTTCTTTTCACTTGTTTCAAATTAGTTTGAATTCTGCAGTTCAATTCCATACAAATAGGAAATTTATTCAGGTGGAGCTTTACTTTAAATAAAGGTTATTCTTATCTAATAGAAGGATCTCATGATAGATGGGTTCATTTTTATTTAGGAAATCATATTCTCTCAATGATATTGTTATTAATGCTTATATCAGATTTCTAGGGATTTCCTTTGTGGTCCAGTGGTTAAGACTTTGGCTTCCAATGAAGGGTATGTGGATTTCATCCCTGGTCAGGGGTATAAGACACCACATAGCTCAAGGCCAAAAAATGTAAACAGAAGCAGCATTTTAACTAACTCAATAAAGACTTTAAAAATGGTCTATATAAAAAAAATTCTTGAAAAAACTACAAATTTCTAGGTGTTCATTTATTTTTATATAAGGTTTGGGGACATTATCTGGGATTTAGTTGTCTTTTTCTTAGACTATGTGTGTGCTGAGTTGCTTCAGTTGTGTTCAATTCTTTGCTACCCTATGGATTGTAGTCCACGAGACTTCTCTGTTCATGGAATTCTCCAGGCAGGAATACTGGAGTGGGTTGCTATGCCCATCTCCAGGGGATCTTCCTGACCCAGAGTTTAAACCCATGTCTCTTATGTCTCCTGCATTGGCAAGTGGGTTCTTTACCACTAGTGCCACCAGTACTTCTCCACAAGAGTTTTCACAGAAAAGTCAATGTATTTGAAGCCTATAAAGCCTGAGATTTTTCACAAATGAAGTCTTGTATAAGGCTTTGAAGAAATTAAAATATGTCTACTAAGACTTTAAATTTAAATAAGTTTAGCCAGATAGATATAATCTTCTACATATAAGTTATGTTTTTCTCTTAACATTTTGAATATGTTACTCTATCTTATATTTGGGTTTTGTATTGTTAGAAGATTATCATAAAAATGACATTTGTTTCTCATTTATTCCAGAAACTTAAAATTCTATGTTTATGTTTGATACCATTAAATTTCAGTTAAATATTTCTAAGTTAATATTTTTTCTTATAGATCCTGTTTGATAATGTTGAACACTTTTAGTCTAGACTTAACCTTTAATTCTTAAAAATTATTGGTAATATTTTCTCAAATATTTTTCCCTGCATCAAATGAATTTTTCTCTTGTTGTGAAATATATTTTGCAATGACTGATATCCCCATTTCTGTCACCTATATCTTCTTTTCTTCTTTATTTTCAATTTTTATGCCTTCTTTATATCTTAAAGTTTGTTTTGATCTGGTGTTTAAGTGTATTATTTTATTCTCTAGCTTTACACATTATACTACTCAAACTGAATTATTTTCATACACATTTTTCATGCCACATGGTGCCTTGAATTCATTATGAACATTTGTCATGCTAGCTCAAAATGGTTGCTTATTTTACATTTGGAAGAATGGTCAGTTTTCATTCCAATCCCAAAGAAGGGCAATGCCAAAGAATGTTCAAACTATCATACAATTTCACACACTAGCAAAATAATGCTCAAAATTCTCCAAGCCAGGCTCCAACAGTACAAGAACCGTGAACTTCCAGATGTTCAAGCAGTATTTAGAAAGGGGAGAGGAATCAGAGATCAAATTGCCATCTGTTGGCTCACTGAAAAAGCCAGAGAGTTCCAGAAAAACACCTACTTCTGCTTTATTGATTATGCCAAAGCCTTTGACTGTGTGGATCACAACAAACTGGAAAATTTTTCAAGAGATGGGAATACCAGACCACCTTACCTGCCTCCTGAGAAATCTATATGCAGGTCAAGAAGCAACAGTTAGAACTGGACATGAAACAGCAGACTGGTTCCAAATCAAGAAAGGAGTATGTCAAGGCTGTATATTGTCACCCTGCTTATTTAACTTATATGCAGAGTACATCATATGAAATGCTGGGCTGGATGAAGCACAAGCTGGAATCAAGATTGCCGGGAGAAATATCAATAACCTCAGATATGCAGATGACACCACCCTTATGGCAGAGGGTGAAGAACTAAAGAGCCTCTTGATGAAAGTGAAAGAGGAGAATGAAAAAGCTGGCTTCAAACTCAACATTCAGAAAACTAAGATCACGGCATCTGGTTCCATCACTTCATGGCAAATAGATGGGGAAACAATGGAAACAGTGACAGACTATTTTTTTGGGCTCCAAAATCATGGCAGATATTGACTGCAGTCATGAAATTACAAGACACTTGCTTCCTGAAGAAAAGCTATGATCAACCTAGATAGTATATTAAAAAGCAGAGACATTACTTTGTCAACAAAGGTCTGTCTAATCAAGGCTATGGTTTTTCCATTAGTCATGTATGTATGTGAGAGTTGGACCATAAAGAAAGCTGAGCTCTGAAGAATTGATACTTTTGAAATGAAAGCTGATTGCGGAAGAATTGATACTTTTGAACTGTGGTGTTGGAGAAGACTCTTGAGAATCTTTGGACTGCAGGATCAAACCAGTCAATCCTAAAGGAAATCAGTCCTGAATATTCATTGGAAGGACTGATGCTGAAGCTGAAGCTCCAATACTTTGGCCACCTGATGTGAAGACCTGACTCATTGGAAAAGACCCTGATGCTAGGAAAGATTGAAGGCAGGAGAGAAGGGGATGACAGAAGATGAGATGGTTGGATGGCATCATTGACTCTATGGACATGAGTTTGAGCAAGCTTCAGGAGTTGGTGATGGACAGGGAAGCCTGGTGTGCTGCAGTCCATAGGGTCACAAAGAGTCAGAAGCAACTGAGCGACTGAACTAATTCTTCATTTTATAAGTTGTTTCACTTCATGACATTTTACATTTTATAACAGTGATGCTACTTATGTATCTCTTTGGTTTGTTGTTTGCTTTTCTGTTAGCTTATATTCCTCTGTAATATCCAGGGCTTTGCTAATATGCATGAGGAAAGGTACATCCAGGGTATGTCTTGGAATTCCTTAGTTGGCTTCTATGTTTGTATGTATACATGCTTGCTTGTGTCTGACTCTTTGCAACCCCCTTGACTGTAGCCTGCCATGCTCCTCCATCCATGGAATTTTTCAGGCAAGAATACTGGAGTGGGTTGCCTCCTCCAGGGAATCTTCCTGACCAGGGATCAGACCCATATCTCCTGTGTCTCCTGCATTGGCAGGCAAATTCTTTACCACTGTACCATCTGGAAAGCCCTTTAATTGGCCCAGGGAAGGTAAAAATGAAGCATATTGTGCCTCACAGTGAAGACTGGGTGTCAGAGCTCAACTAAATCTCATTTATATATGTTATCCCACAGGCGATTGCCTTTCAGAGAACTTGTTACCCTCTGCTGCAGGAGCTATGATTTATCACATGTGACTTCTTTATAGTTATCCATTGCTTAGGAGTAAGTGGGTAGGGGCAGATATACTCAGAGATTTGTGGATTTTCTTGTACATATTGTATGTTTGTAGTCCCAGATGGAGGCTACTTCTCTACCAACATCACAGTCATCATCCCTGTCTGGCACTGAGAAGTGCTGTCTCTCTCTGCTTCAGAGTGACTCAAGAGCAAGTATTGGAAATCCCAGGCAACGTAGAAGAAAGACAAACACGAGATTAAGTTTTCCTCGAGCATGCCCCAACTGTGACATGTCTTCATTCATTTGAAGCTACTGTGCTCCTGACATCAGAATGCAGCAATCTTCATTTTCCAGGGGATTCTATGATTTTATTTTCATAAAATAAGCTATGACTACAACAACAAGATAGACTATTGACCCAATAATAGTAAGCTGGTGGGGAAAGGGAAAATATGGTATAAATTCCAGTATTTTATTCTTTTATAAAAAATTATTTATTTTTGGCTGTGTTGGGTCTTTGTTGCTGCATGGGCTTTTTTCTTTAGTTGTGGTAAGTGAGGGCTACTTTTCATTGCAGTCCATGAGTTCTCATTCTTACTGTGGTGGCTTCTCTTGTTGCAGAGCAAGGGCTCTAGATGCACAGGCCTCAGTAGTTGCAGCACATGGGCTCAGTAGTTGTGGTTCCTGGGCTCTAGAGCACAGGCTTAGTAGTTGTGGCCCATGAGTTTAGTTACTCTGCAGCATGTGGAATCTTCCTGGATCAGGAAGATCTCCTGCATTGACAGGCAGATTCTTTACCACTGATCCACCAGGGAAGCCTTGTTTTTCTAGTCTTTAGATATCATTCCAGCTTACACTGACCTTTCTGACAAACCACAGATCAATCATGAGTGCTTATCAGGTTAGAGCCATATGTTGTCTTTGTCTAATATTAATAGCTTTCAATGTACTTGGATATCCAAGAAACACATTGGTGTTTAGATGGCATATAAATAAGCACAAGACTGAGCTCAGTGGACTCTTACAGAAAGAGGGAGTGGTAGTTTCTGTAAACTGGGGAATAAAGAAAAGCATAATAATTTAAGGGTAATATTTACAACAAATACACATAGCAAGATATTATAATCTTTATGAGAGTTCATTGACATGGGTACTAATATTCCTTACTTATAGATGATAAACTGAGTTCTAGAAAGCATAACAAGTTGTTGAGATCACACAGGTAGCAAGTGCCAGAGATGAGGTTTAGACAACTTTCTGTGTGTGTGCCTATGCTCAGCCACGAAGTTGTATACAGATCAATAAAACTGACATACATACACATAGTCACTTTGTGTTATGTCAAATCAAATAGGCACATATGTTGAAAGGAGAGGACCCCTACTATCACAATGATAACCATTAACTCTCTTATGTGTTGGTTGATAGTCCCTCCACATTATAGACTATTCCATGTAGCAACATTAATAATAGAACAGTGCAGTAGTGGTCCTTCCAAAGAACTAATGTTACTCTAATTGCAAATGAATAGAGCATTTCAAAACTTAATTTACAAAGATCTAAGAGTTTTAGATAAAATAATAGACTCAGCAAGAGAAATGCAGCTCTGAATTTTATTTTCAGTACTATCAGGGAATTCCAATATTACAAAGTTTCATGAGCATTGTTAACAGGAATGTAGGAAGTCTAGTCTGCTTGTCTGATTGTAGCAAGCACCCTGCTGTGGATGTGGAATGAGGAAACCTGAATTTCTAGCAGAGGAGCTCATAATGATGCATACAGTTAAGGCTTCACATGGAAAGTAATGTATGGTGCAAAAGATAACAAAGAAGAGAACAATACAATCTGCACTCATTCCTGGGTTTATAGCCAATCAAGTGGAGTATTAAAATCTGAGCACACTTAATTAAGTGTCTCATTTTGAGTAGTGTGATGAATAAGGGTCATGAAACTGTTAGTGCTGAGAACTGAAAGTCAAATGCCCTCAATTCTATTTCAAACACCATCTTTAATTAACAGTTGGTATTGAAAAAGCAGGAATTCAAGCTTTGACTTAGTCAGAATCCTGCCTTGTGTTCTGCAACATAAACTCTAGGTTAATATTGTATCTTGTCAAACTCTACAGGTAACTGGGAACTGCTATTCAGTTATGAAGAGAAACCGAATCACTCAATTCATCAAGAAACGTAGAATGCCCTGTTTTTAAAATTTTATCTACTTTTAATAGGAGTTTCTAAATATATATGTTATTGTTCAGTCACTAAGTCATGTCCAACTATTTACAATCCCATAGACTGCAGTACGCCAGGCTTCTCTGTCCTTCACTATCTCTAGGAGTTTGCTCAAATTCGTGTCCATTGAGCCAATGATGCCATCTAACCATCTCATCCTCTGCCTCCCTCTTCTCCTTTTACTTCAGTCTTTTTCAGGGTTTTTCCCAAAGAGTTGGCTCTTTCCATCAAGTGGCCAAAGCATTGGAGGTTCAGCTTCAGTATCAGTTCTTCCAAAAAATATTCAGAATTGATTTTTCTTTAGGATTGACTGGCTTGATCTCCTTGCAGTCCAATGGATTCTCAACAGTCTCCTCCAGCACCACAATTCAGAAGTACCAGTTCTTTGGTGCACAGCCTTCTTTATAGTTCAGGTTCAGTTCTTACAACCATACATGACTATTGGAAAAACCATAGCTTTGCCTATATGGACCTTTGTCAGCAAAGTGATGTCTCTGCTTTTTAATACACAGTCTAGGTTTGTCATAGCTTTCCTTCCAAGGAGTAAGCATCTTTTAATTTCATGGGTACAGTCACCATTGACAGTGATTTTGGAGCCCAGGAAAATAAAATCTGTCACTGTTTTAATTTTACCTCTTCTATTTGCTATGAAGTGATGGGATTGGATGCCATGATCTTAGTTTTTTGAATGTTGAGTTATAAGCCAGCCTTTTCACATTCCCTTTTCATTAAGAGGCTCTTTAGTTCATCTTAAGTTTCTGCCATTAGAGTGGTATCATCTTCACTTCTGAGGTTGTTGATATTTCTCCTGACAGTCATGATTCCAGCTTGTGATTCAATCAGCCCAGCATTTTACCTGATGTATTCTGCACATAAGTTAAACAGGGTGACAATATACAACCTTGTCATTACTCCTTTCCTAATTTTGAACCAGTCAGTTGTTTCATGTAAGGTTCTTTTTTAAAAAAAAATATTTATTTTCTTTACATTATTGTGCTGATTTTGCCATACATTGACATGAATCCACCATGGGTATACATGTGTTCCCCTTCCAGAAACCCCCTCCCACCTCTCTCCAGATTCCATCCCTCTGGGTCATACCGGTGCACCAGCCCTGAGCACCCTGTATCATGCATCAATCCTGGGCTGGCAATTCATTTCACATATGATAACTTACATGTTTTAATGCCGTTCTCCCATATCATCCCACCCTTGCCCTCTCCCATAGATTGAAAAAGACTGTTCTATACATCTGCATCTCTTTTGCTGTCTCACATACAGGGTAGGGTTCTAACTGTTGCTTCTTGACCTACATGCAGGTTTCTCAGGAGATGGGTAAGGTGGTCTGTTATTCCCATCTCTAAGAATTTTTGCAGTTTTTTGGTGATCCATACAGTCAAAGTCTTTAGTGTAGTCAGTGAAGCAGAAGAAGATGTTTTTCTGGAAATCCCTTGCTTTCTCTATGATCTAACAGATGTTGACAATTTGATCTTTGGTTTCTCTGACTTTTTGAAATCCTCCTTGTACATCTGGAAGTTTTCAGGTCATGTACTGTTGAAGCCTAGCTTGAAGGATTTTGAGCATAGCCTACTAGCATGCAAAATGAGCACAGTCGTATGTTAGTTTGTACATTTTTTGGCACTGCCCTTCTTTGGGATTAGAATGAAAATTGACCTTTTCCAGTCCTTTGACCATTGCCTAGTTTTCTACATTTGCTGACATATTGAGTACAGCACTTTAACAACATCATCTTTTAGGATTTGAAATAACTCAGCTGGAATTCCATCACATCCTGAGTTTTGTTTGTAGTAATTCTTCCTAAGGTCCCCATGACTTCATTCTTCAAGATGTCTGGTTTGAGGTGAGTGACAGTACCATCATGGTCATCTGGGTCATTAAGACCTTTATTCTATAGTTCTTTTCCGTATTCTTGCCACCTCTTTTTAATCTCTTCTACTTCTTTTAGGCCTTAACATTTGTGTCCTTTATTGTGTCCATACTTGCATGAAATATTCCCTTGGTATTTGTAATTTTCTTGAAGAGATCTCTAGTCTTTCCCATTCTATTGTTTTCCTCTATTTCTTTTCACTGTTAATTTAAGAAGGCCTTGCTATCTCTCCTTGCTATTCTATGGAACTCTATATTCACTTGGATATATCCTTCCCTTTCTTCCTTGCTTTTGCTTCTCTTCTTTCCTCAGCTATATATAAAAGTTCTTCAAACAAACATTTTTCTTTTTTGCATTTCTTTTTCTTGGGGATGGTTTTGGCCACTGCCTCTTATACAGTGTTATGAACCACTGTCTGTAGTTCTTCAGGCACTCTGTCTACTAGATCTAATCCCGTGAATCTATTAATCAGCTCCACTGTATAATCGTAAGGAATTTCATTTAGGTCAGACCTGAAAGGGCTAGTGGTTTTCCCTACTTTCTTCAATTTAAACCTGAATTTTGCAATAAGGTGATCTGAGCCACAGTCAGTGCTAGGTCTTGTTTTTGCTGGCTGTATAGAGCTTCTGTCTCTTTGGCTGCAAAGAATATATTCAATCTGATTTCAGTATTGACCGTCTAGTGATGTCCATGTGTGGAGTCGTCTCTTGGGTTGTTGGAAGAGGGTGTTTGCTATAACCAATGTGTTCTCTTGAGAAAACTCTCTTAGCCTTTGCCTTGCTTCATTTTTTACCCCAATGCCAAACTTGCCTGTTACTCCAGGTATCTCCTGACTTCCTACTTTTGGATTCTAGTCCCCTAGGATGAAAAGGACATCTTGTTTTTTTTTTTTTGATGTTAGTTCTAAATATATGCCACCCTCAAGAGGCAAATTATACATTTTGAAAGATTGTTTGTTATGGGAACCCAAAGTCACTCTTGGTAACTTTAGTTTTGTCTCTAAAGAATTGTGGGGAATGTAGGAATTCACCTTTCAGAGGGTCATTGGTAAGGTTCTTTTTAAGGATTCTGCAAATGCAGCTAGTGTATTTTGAGTATTTATTTTAACTCAGTTGTAAGGTTTTTCAGAAATTAAGCAAACACACAGTCGTCCTCCATTCTCATCTAGGTGTTAGAAAATACATTTATTAAACCTGCAACTTTCATTTTAAAAAGTCTGCTATTTAATAAAATTTGTGCTGGAGTCTGGGTCAGGAAGATCCCCTGGAGAAGGAAATGACAACCCACTCCAGTATTCTTGCCAGGAAAATTCCATGGACAGAGGAACCTGATGGACTTTGTGGTCCACGGGGTCGCAAATAGACACGACTAAAGATACACACAAACACACACACACACTTACTCAGTATTTTTGCTTTATATATAACTGGATTCCTATATTCTTCAAGAGTCCCTGAGGCAGGAGGCAGATTTGGTCATTCTCTACTGACCACAACTCCAAGATAAGAAGAGCTACTAAGGGAGGAGGCTGAACCCTGCACAGACCACATATTTCTCATTCCGGAAGCCAGGATACCTTCCTTATACATGCACAGAAAGGCTCTTTGAAGTCCAAAGAGGAATCACGTCAAGGGATATTCTACCCAGATGTCTTTTGGTAGGATCCATCTTGGCTAAGGGATGTGTCTGCACACATGGAAGGATCCTGAGAAAACCAAATATGGAGTTGAACCAGGCCAATCATAATGATTGGGCAAAGGAAAACTTGAAGAAATGCCCCATATAAGTGGTTTAGGGATTTTCTCTCTGAGTCTGCCCATGTGTCTGTCCACATGTACTGTACTCTTTTTCTTCCTAATAAAACACTTTACTTGCTTCACTACTTTCCTTCTTTGTGGAAATTCTTTTCTGTAAACCTGAAGGCCAGGGCTCTCATCACTGACCACTGTTCTAGTGGCTAGGATCTGGTGCTTTCATTGCAATGACCTAGCCTCAGTCTCCTGCTGGGAACCCAAGCCCCACTCCAAGCCACTGAAGGTCAAGGACACTGGAGATCAGTTCCAGAAAATTTAGAAGTTAACATATTCACATAAAGAGATTCTTAAAACTATAAGAATCTAGGAAAAAGTATCTCATAAGGAAGGCATTCAGTAATCAAACATGGAATCAAAATTATATAATGAAAAATTACTCAGTGCTCACTTCAGGCAGGACAATGAAGGAGCTGTGGATGATGTAAATGAATTTAGAAGTGCAAATCTAGGTTTTCCTTGTTTCTCACTGATATAAGTGCACTGTCTTAGCTATTATGTAAGCATTTAAATTGTTCTAAATGCTATTAAAAATAAAACATTTGTTTCTATAAAGGCAAAGAACAAACCCTTCCTCTTGTAAAATACTTGGCAATTTTCAAAGCACTTTTATGTTCATGATCTCACTTCATATTCACAATAGACCTACAAAATAAATGGGGCAGGGCTATATACATATACATTATATATTTTACACCTTAGAAGCTGAGGTTGCTGATTTCCCATAGACATGGTTAATAAGTAATGGAAAAGAGATTAAAACAAAAATATTCAAAATTCTAACATGGTGTTCTTTTATTTTATAATAATATGTAAAAGAGGCAATGTTATTTGACAGGAAGTGGGAGAAAAACTATGAGAGAAGAAAATGAAGAGAAGGTTTAGAGGCACTTATCAGACAAGACAGAATTCAACTAGACTTCAACAGTATATGAACCAAGAAATTCCAGATGTACAAACTCTATTTAGAAAAGGCAGATGAACCGGAGATCAAATTGCCAACTGGATCATAGAAAAAGCAAGAGAAGTCCAGAAATATATCTACTTCTGCTTCATTGACTACGCAAAAGCATTTGGATGTGTGGATCACAACGACCTTGGAAAATTCTTAAAGAGTTGGGAATACCAGATCACCTTACCTGCCACCTGAGAAAGCTGTATGCAGGTCATGAAGCAACCATTAGAACTGGATATGGAACAGTGAGGGGCTTCCCTGGTGGCTCAGTCAGTAAAAAATCTGTCTGTGATGTGACAGATCCAGGTTTGAACCCTGGGTTGGGAAGATCCCCTGGAGAAGGGAATCCACTTTTGTATTCTTGCCTGGAGACTTCCATGGACGGAGAAACCTGGTAGGCCATAGTCAATGGTGTTCTAACATGTATTGCAGACATGTATGAGCAACCAACACACACACACACACACACACACGGAACAACAGACTGGTTCAAAATTGGTCAAGGCTATATACTGTCACCCTGCTTATTTAACTTATATGCAGAATATATTATGTGAAATGCCAGTCGGGATGAAGCACAAGCTGGAATCAAGATTGCTGGGGAAAATATCAATAACCTCAGATATGCAGATGACACCATCCTTATGGCAGAAAGCAAAGAGGCACTAAAGAGGCTCTTGATGAAGGTGAAAGAGGAGAGTGAAAAAGCTGGTTTAAAACTCAACATTCAAAAACTAACATCATGGCATCTGGTCCCATCACTTCATGGCAAATAGATGCGGAAACAATGACAGACTAGTTTCTTGGGTTCCAAAATCACTGTGGGTGGTGGCTGCAACCATGCAGTTAAAAGATGCTCCTTGGAAGAAAAGCCATGACAAACCTAGAAGCTTATAAAAACAGAGACATCACTTAGCCAACCAAGATCTGGGTAATCGAAGCTATGGTTTTTCCAGTACATGTATAGGTGGGAGAGTTGGACCATAAAGAAGACTGAGAGATGAAGAATTGATGCTTTTTAACTATGGTGTCGGAGAAGACTCTTGAGAGTCCTTTGGACCATATAGAGATCAAACAAGTCAATCCTAAAGGAAATCAGTCCTGAATATTCATTGGAAGGACTGATGCTGAAGCTGAAGCTCCGATACTTTGGCCACCTGATATGAAGAGCGGACTCACTGGAAAAAAACCCTGATGCTGGGAAATATTGAAGGCAAGAGGATAAGGGGACAACAGAGGATGAGATGATTGGATGAAATCACTGACTCAATGGGCATAAGTTTGAGCAAACTCTGGGAGATGGTGAAGGACAGGGAAGCCTGGCATGTTGCAGTCCGTGGGGTTGCAGAGTTGGACATGCTGAGCTACACTGTCAAATACATTAACCACTAACAGCTTGTGGATATTTAAACAAAATTTTAAAACATTTATTGAGGCATGATTGATATAGTTTGTGCATAATTAAGATGTACAATTTAATAACTTTTGCCATATTTGTATGGGCTTCCTAGGTGGTGCTAGTGGTAGAGAAAATGCCTGCTAATGCAGGAGACATGAGATGCAGGTTTGATCTCTGGGTTGGGAAGATCCCCTGGAGGAGGGAATGGCAATCCACTCCAGTATTCTTTCCTGGAGACTCCCATGGACAAGAACCCTGGAGGGCTACAGTACAAAGGGTTGCAGAGAGTCAAACACAATTGAAGTGACTTAGCACCCACATGCACACAATATGTGTACACCTGTAAAATCTAAACCCTAATGCCCATCTCCCTCCCTTCAACCTTTCAAGTATCTGGTGCAGTGTGTTCACTCTGTCAACATCCCTAAACAAGGAAGGTGGCTGATTCTGGCCTTTGGGGCCATAAACTTCCATTCTCCCAGCTGCTTTTCAGGAGTACCCTGACAGCTCTAAGACCAGGGTATGGCCTATGTGTGTGAGAATCAAGTTTGCTCAAATGGCTATTAGTGAGCCTTATAACTTAAAAACAAAGCAAATTTGCTACATCAGTGACTTCCTCACTGCCTTTGGGCTGGGTCAGAAGATGGACCTTTCAACTTACCAGAGAATCAGGCCCTGCTCTGCCTGAACTTATGGCCATCCCTAGGCATGCTATCACCAGGTAACCTCTAACATCCTCATTGCCACTCCATGGGCACACTCTTTCCATAGAATAAACCTAATAGTGTTGATGGCAAAGATTAAAGGAAAGAATAATTTCTTTATCTAATCACCTGTAGGTGGATTATTGGTTTGTGTACTGTTTTTGAGTTCATTACAAATGAAGCTGCTTGTGAACATTCTTGCACAAGTGTTTGTATGGCTCTTTGCTTTTTTCTTTCCTTTTTAAAATTTTTATTGGAGTATAATTGATATATTTTTATTGGAATATTCTTTGCAGCCAAAGATGGAGAAACTCTATACAGTCAGCAAAAAAAAAAAAAAAAAAAAAGACTGGGAGCTGACTGTAGCTCAGATCATGAACTCCTTGTGGACAAGTTTAGACTTAAATTGAAGAAAGTAGGGAAAACCATTAAACCATTCAGGTATGACCTAAATCAAATCCCTTATGATTATACACTGGAAGTGAGAATTGATTCAAGGGATTAGATCTGATCCTGAATGACAGAGTGCCTGAAGAACTATGGATGGAGGCTCGTGACATTATACAGGAGACAGGGATCAAGACCATCCTCAAGAAAAAGAAATGCAAATAGGCAAAATGGTTGTCTGAGGAGGCCTTACAATAGCTATGAAAAGAAGAGAAGTGAAAGGCAAAGGAGAAAAGGAACGATATACCCATTTGAATGCAGAGTTCTAAAGAATAGCAAGGAGAGATAAGAAAGCCTTCCTTAGTGATCAATGCAAAGAAATAGAGGAAAACAATAGAAAGGAGAAGAATAGAGATCTCTTCAAGAAAATTAGAGATACCAAGGGAATATTTCATGCAAAGATGGGGACAATAAAGGACAGAAATGGTATGGACCTAACAGAAGCAGAAGATATGAAGAAGAGGTAGCAAGAATACACAGAAGAACTATACAAAAAAGATCTTCAAGACCCAGATAATCATGATGGTGTGATCACTCACCTAGAGCCAGACATCCTGGAATGCAAAATCAAGTGGGCCTTAGGAAGCATCACTACAAACAAAGCTAGTGGAGGTGATGGAATTCCAGTTGAGCTATTTCAAATCCTAAAAGCTGATGCTGTGAAAGTGCTGCACTCAGTGTGCCAGCAAATTTGGAAAACTCAGCAGTGGCCACAGGACTGGAAAAGGTCAGGTCAGTTTTCATTCCAATTCCAAAGAAAGGCAATGCCAAGGAATGCTCAAACTACTGCACAATTGCACTCATCTCACATGCTGGCAAAGTAATGCTCGAAATTCTCCAAGCCAGGCTTCAACAGTACATGAAATGTGAACTTTGATATGTTTAAGCTGGTTTTAGAAAAGGCAGAGGAACCAGAGATCAAATTGCCAACATCCACTGAATCATCAAAAAAGCAAGAGAGTTCCAGAAAATAATCTACTTCTGCTTCACTGCCTTTGACTGTGTGGATCATAATAAACTGGAAAATTCTTCAAGAGATGGGAATACCAGACCACCTTCCTTGCCTCCTGAGAAATCTGTATGCAGGTCAAGAAGCAACAGTTAAAATTGGACATGGACAATAGACTGGTTCTAAATAGGGAAAGGAATATTGTCACCCTGCTTATTTAACTTATATGCAGAGTACATCATGAGAAATGGTAGACTGGAGGAAGCACTAGCTGGAATCAAGATTGATGTGAGAAATATCAATAACCTCAGATATGCAGATGACACCACCCTTATGGCAGAAAGTGAAGAACTAAAGAGCCTATTGATGAACATGAAAGAGGAGTGTGAAAAAGTTGGCTTAAAGCTCAACATTCAGAAAACTAAGATCATGGCATCTGGTCCCATCACTTCATGGCAAATAGATGGGGAAACAATGGAAACAGTGAGAGACTTTATTTTTTGGGGCTCCAAAAATCACTGCAGATATTGACTGCACATGAAATTAAAAGATGCTTATTCCTTGGAATAAAAGCTGTGACCAACCTAGATAGCGTATTAAATAGCAGAGACATTACTTTACCAACAAAGGTCCATCTAGTCAAAGGTATGGTTTTTCCAATAGTCATATATAGATGTGAGAGTTGCACTATAAAGAAAGCTGAGCACAGAAGAATTGATGCTTTTGAACTGTGGTGTTGAAGAAGACTTTTTTTTTAAATTGGTTTTGCCATACAATGACGTGATATCGCCATGGGTGTACATATGCTCCCCCTCCAGAACCCCCCCTCCCTCCTCCCTCCTGACTCCCTCCCCCTGGGTCATCTCGGTGCACCAGCCCCGAGCATCAATCCTGGGCTGGCGATTGATTTCACATATGATAATTAACATGTTTTCAATGCCATGCTCCCATATCATGCCACTCTTGCCCTCATCCACAGAGTCCACGAGTCTGTTCTATACGTCTGCGTTCCTTTTGTTGTCTCGAATGCTGGTTTCTCGTTACCATCTTTCTAAATTCCATATATATGTGTTAGTATACTGTATTGTTGTTTTTCCTTCTGGCTTACTTCACTCTGGATAATAGGCTCTGAAGAAGACTCTTGAGATTCCGTTGGACTGCATGGAGATCCAACCAGTCCATCCTAAAGGAAATCAGTCCTGAATATTCATTGGAAGGACTGATGCTGAAGCTGAAACTCCATTACTTGGCCACTTGATGCTAAGAGCTGACTCTTTCGAAAAGACCCTGATGCTGGGAAAGACTGAGGGCAGGAGGAGAAGTGGATGACAGAGGATGAGATAGTTGGATGGCATCACCAACACAATGGAAATAAATTTGAGTAAGCTCCTGGAGTCTGTGATGGACAGGGAGGCCTGGCGTGCTGCAGTCCATGGAGTCTCAAAGAGTTGGACAAGAGTGAGCAACTGAACTGCAATGATAATTGATGTGTTGGTTTCAAGTGTACAAGTATAGTGATTCAGTTATATGTATGCATATATTCATTCTTTTTTTGATTATTTCCCATATGGTTATTACAGAATGTTGAGTTGTGTTCCCTGTGCTATATATAGTAGGCATTTGTTGGCTAACTATTTTATATACAGTAGTGTGTGTACATTAATCCACGTTCCAATCTACTGCTTCCCTCAACATTTCCCCTTTGATAGCTCTAAATTTGTTTTTGAAATCTGTGATTCCATCTCTGTTTTGTAAATAAGATCATTTATATAATTTTTAAAAATTAGAATCCACATATGAATGATATTACGTGATCTTTATCATTCTCTTTCTGACTTCATACTATCTAGACCCATCCATGTTGCTGAAAATGGTATTATTTCATTCTATTGTATATATGAATCACATCTTCTTTATACATCTTTCTCTTGATGGACATTTAGATCAGTTTCATGTCTTGTCTATTTCAAATAATACTGCAGTGAAGATTGAGGTGTATGTTGTTTTTGAATTATGCTTACTCCACATACATGTAGAGGAATGGGATTGCAAGATCATATGGCAGTTCTATTTTAGTATTTTAAGAAACCTCTGTACTATTCTTCATAATGGTTGTACCAATTTACAATCTCACCAACAGTGTCGGAGGGTTCCCTTTTTTCTACCTCTTCTTCAGCATTTATTGTTTGTAGACATTTTGATGATGCCTGTTTTGACCAGCCTAAGGTGACACCTCATTGTAGATTTCATTTGAATTTCTCTAATCATTAGTTATGTTAGGCAACTTTTCCTGTGTCTATCAGTCATCTATATGCTTTCTTTGGAAAAATGTCAATTTAGGTCATCTTTCCATTTTTTGATTTGCTTGTGTTTTTTTTTTTTTAATCAGCCAATGTGGATTTATTGAGAGGAAAGTACTATTTTTATCGAGCTTTTTTAATTAATTTATTTTTTTATTGTTTTTGCCATACATTGTCATGATATCACCATGGGTTTACATATGCTTCCCCTCCGGAACCTCCCTCCCTCCTCCCTCGCCCCCAGGAAATCTCGCTGTACCAGCCCCGAGCATCAATCCTGGGCTGGCGATTGATGAGACACATGACAATTAACATGCTTCAATGCCCTTCTCCCATATCATCCCACCCTTACCCTCATCCACAAAGTCCACGAGTCTATTCTATACATCTGCGTTCCTTTTGCTGTCTCGCATGTTGAGTGCCATATGACCCAGCAATCCCACTGCTGGGCATATACACCGAGGAAACCAGAATTGAAAGAGCCACGTGTACCCCAGTGTTCATCGCTGCATTGTTTACAATAGCCAAGACATGGAAGCAACCTAGATGCCCATCAACTGACGAATGGATAAGAAAGCTGTGGTACATATACACAATGGAATATTACTCAGCATTAAAAAAAATTCATTTGAAGCAATTCTTCTCAGATGGACGAAACTGGAGCCCATTATCCAGAGTGAAGTAAGCCAGAAGCAAAAACAACAATACAGTATATTAACGCATATATATGGAATTTAGAAAGACGGTAACGAGAACTCAACTTGCTTGTGTTTTTTGATCCTGACATAGAGCTGCATTAAGTGTCTGAAAATTTTAAAGATTATTTCCTTGCTGACTGCTTCACTGGCAATTATTTTATCCCATTCTGTGGGTAGTCTTTTTATTTTGTTGATGGCTTCCATTGCCATGCAAAAGCTTTTAAATTTAATTACATCCCATTTGTTTATTTTTGGTTTTGTTTTCATTACTCTAGGAGGTGGAGCCAATAAGATCTTGCTGTGATTTACGTCAGAGTTCTGTGTTTTTCTCCAAGAGTTTTATAGTCTTGGTCTTACATTTAGGTCTTTCAACAATTGTGGGTTTATTTTTGTGTATGGTATTAGAGGATGTTCTAATTTCATTTTTTTATACATTGTTATCTAGCTTCCTTAACTCTTCTTAGGTGGGTGGGTTTATTTCCGGGCTTTCTATCCTGTTCCATTGATCTCTGTTTGTTTTTGTGCCAGTACCATACTGTTTTGATCACTGTAGATTTGTAATATGGTGGGCAGCCAGGGAACTGGATTTATTCAGTCATTTTTCTTTCTGAGAATTGCTTTGGCTATTTAGGGTCATTTGTATTTTCATACAAATTTTATATTATTTTATTTTTTGTTCTAGCTCTGCGAAAAATGCTACTGGTAATTTGATAACAGTTGCACTGAATCCGTAGATTCCTTGCATAGTGATAGTCATTTGGACAAAGGCTTCCTTGCTGGCTCAGGTGATAAAGAATCCTCTTGCAATGTAAGAGACCAAGGTTCAATCCCTGGGTCCGGAAGATCCCCTGAAGAAATAAATAGCAGCCCACTCCAGTATTCTTGCCTGGGAAATCCCATATTCAGCTATGATTCTTCCAATCAGGGAACATGGTTTATTTTTCATTCTGTTTGTATCATCTTTGATTTCTTTCACTAATATCTTAGTTTTCAGAGTATAGGTCTTTTGCCACCTTAGGTAGGTTTATTTCTAGGTTTTAAAAAAATTATTTTTGATGTAATCGTAACAGGATTATTTCATTTATTTCTCTTTCTGATATTTTGTTGTTAATGTAAGAAATGCAGGTGATTTTTGTGTATTAATTTTTAATCATGCAAATTTTCAAAATTCACTGATGAGCTCTTTTAGTTTTCTTGTACATCTTTAGTATTTTCTATATGTATTATCATGTTGTCTGCAAACAGTGATAGTTTTACTTCTTATTTTCCAAATTGGATTCCCCTTCTGTTTCTTCTCTGATTGCTGTGGCAGCTGGCACCACTCCTGGGGTAGGCCTGTATCCTTGCAGAGCAACCTTGGGGAGCCATATCCACCAGACTGTGGGCCCAGACCCCTGTAGCTGTGGCCCCAAGCACCTGCTGGGGAGCCCAGGAGTCTCCAGAACTTCCTCTAGGGCTGGGACAGCCTTCTTGCCTCTTGGAGCCTTTGTTTTCTCATCTGTAAAATGCAGCTAGAATAGGCCCGAGACTTGGGAGGCAGTGTGACACGGCCAGCCCTTCTGGTAGCCTGCCAATCTGACCCTGGGTTTTCAGCAGACCAGGTAGGTGTTCTGGCAGGGGGTCTGGACCCCAGCCCTGTGGGATAAAGGGCAAAAGGCAAGTTCCCTCTGGCCCACCCAATCCTGGGTCCACTATGGACCCTTTGGAATGGCATTCAGGGCCAAGGGAAGTAGCTGTTAACTGTCAACACTTTAGAGTTGTTCCTGACTACAGTACAGGGCCAAAAACCAGAACCCTAGATTTCTGTCCATTCTTTTGAAATGAGAGGAGAAAAGCCCTCTTTAAAAGCAACATGTTGTTTTTTAAACACAAACAGCAGTAAAGAACCCACCTGCAATGCAGGAAACTTGGCAAGAATGTGGGTTTGATTCCTGGGTCAGGAAACTATCCTGGAGAAGGAAATGGCAACCCACTCCACTATTCTTGCCTGGAAAATCCCATGGACAGCCCATGGGGTCGAAAAAGAGTCAGGCATGACTTAATGACGAAACAACAAACAAGGACTTCCAAAACTATGTTGAATAAAAGTGACCAGAGTGGACATCTTTGTCTTATTCCTGACCTTAGAGGGGATGCTTTCAGTTTTGCACACTTGGGAATTATATGGCCTTTATTATGTTGAGGCAAGTTCCCTCTATGCCCACTCTCAGAGTTTTTTTTTTTTTTTTATCATAAATGGTGTTGAATTTTGTTGAATTTCTGCATCTGTGGAGATGATCATATGGCTTTTACTCTTCAGTTTTTCAGTGGGGTGTATTATATTGATTGATTTGCAGATATTGAAGAATCCTTGCATTCCTGGATAAATGCCACTTGATCATAATCTTATGAGCTTTTTCATTAATCATTGCATTTGGTTTGCTAGTATTCTGTTGTGTTGTTGCATCTATGTTCATCAGTGGTATTGGCATGTAATTTACTTTTTTGTGGTATCTTTTCCTGGTTTTGGTAACAGGTTGAAGATAGTATTATAGAATGAGCTTGGGAGTATTCCTTCCTCTGCAACTTTTTGGCAGAGTTTTAGAAGGACTGATGTTAACTCTTCTGTAAATAGTTGATAGAATTGACTTGTGAAGTCATCTGGTCCTGGACTTTTGTTAAAATTTTTTCAATCCCTGTTTCAGTCTTAGTACTTGTGATTGGTCTACTCATAATTTTCTGTTTCTTCTGGTTTTGTCTTTGAAACTTTCTAGGAATTTGTCTAGTTCTTCCAGGTTTTATTTTCTCTTACATTTCATATAAAATTTTATTTCAGTTTCATATAGTTTTTTTTTGTTGCACTCTCTTATAATAGTGTCCGTTAAAATTCTCCATTTTTAATTTCTAATTTTCTTGATTTGAGACCCCCTTTTTTTTGATGAGTCTAAAAGTTTATCACTTTTATCTTTTCAAAGAACCAGGTTTCAGTTTCATTGATCTTTGTAATTGTTTTATTTGTCTTTTTTTCATTTATTTCTGCTCTGATATTAATGATTTTGTTTCTTCTACTGGGTTGGGAAGATCCCCTGGAGAAGGGAAAGGCTACCCACTTCAGTATTCTAGCCTGGAGAATTCCATGGATAGTCCATGGGGTCGCAAAGAGTCGGATGCGACTGAGCAACTTTCACTTTCACTTTCACTTCACTTCACTTCGTTCTACTAACTTCTGCTTTTGTTTTTTCTTTCTCTAGTTGCTTTAGGTGTGAGGGTAGATTGTTTATTTGAGAGTTTTCTTGTTTCCTGAGGTAAGATTGTATTGTTCCAAGCTTCCCTTTTAAAATTGCTTTTCCTGTGTTCCATAGGTTTTGAATTGTCATGTTTTCATCGTCATTTGTCTCTAAGTATTTTTTTAAAAATTTCTTCAGTGATCTATTGATTGTTTAGTAACATATTGCTTAAGTTCAAATTTTAAAAACTTTTTGATATGTTTGCTCCTATTGCCATCTTGTTAACTTTTTCTAATTCGTTTTGGTAGTCCCATCCTGTTTAGTTTACTTAATGCTGTATTTGATTGCCTTTTGTGCCTGTGTGTGTGTTGTGTGTATCTACTGTAGCTTTTTATTTTGTGGTTCACATGGAGGTTTTGATGTAACAGACTGTATACATACACAAGATTATTTTAAGTTGCTAATTACTTAATTTCCAATGCATTTCCAATACTTACATTTGTATTCTCCTCTTTTCATGATTGCTGATTTTGATATATTTGTGTTTGGATGATTTCCAACTTTTATTTTATGTTTATCTTTACCAGTGAGTTTCCCATTCATAATTCTCTTCTTTCTAATTGTGACCTTTCATTTTCCACCTACAGAATTTCCATTAGTATTTTTTGTAAAGCTGGTTTGTGGTATTGATTTCTCTTAGCTTTTGCTTGTCTGTAAAGGTTTTGACTTCTCTTTAGAATCTGAATAAGAGCCTTATTGAGTAGAATGTACTTGATTGTAAGTTTTTCTCTTTCATCACTTTAAATATAATGTGCTACCTCTTTCTGGTTTACAGACTTTCTGCTGAAAGATCAACTGAAGACCTTATTCCTTGAGACCTCTACCTCCAGCTTCTTTGACTCTGCCCTGCAGTGAGCCATTGCCTACCCCTGCCTCCAATGTATGTAGGTGAGTCCTGTCCAGGCTCCTATGGAGTTACTGCTTTGTGTTGGGTCCCAGTGTATGTGAAACTTTGTGTGTGCCCTCCAAGAGTAGAGTCTCTGTTTCCTCTCAGTCCTATGGAGTTCCTGCACTTTTCAAAGCCAACTGCTTTTGGGGGGTGGTGATTCCTCATTCCAATGTTACATCTTCAGGCTGGGGCTCAGAACTGTCACTCTTGAGGGAGAACTTCTGCAATATGTTTTTTTTCCAGTTTGTGGATCACATACCCACTGGATATGGGGTTTCATTATATCATAAAAGTGCTTCTCCTACCATATTATTGTGATTTCATTTTGTCTTTAAATGTAAAATATATTTTTTTGGTAGATCCTAATCTTTTATGTCAATGTTGTTCAACAGTTAGTAGTGATTTTGTTGTTTTTGTGTGAGAAGGTGAGTTCAAATCCTTCTACTCCAGTGTCTTGTCCAGAATTGAGGGATTTTTATAAATATGGGTGCCTATTGTCTATTTCTTCAGTGTGTGCTGGCTGTTATCCCCTTGGTATGGGGTGTGTATTTGTGGTGGTCCTTCCACATTCCCAGGACAGTGGGTGCCATGCTTTGGCCATTTGCTTTCATTTCTCTTGGGAGAGTGTAAAAAATATAATGGCTGGCTTATATGGCAGTTATATGTTTCAGATTTTAATAAACTCCAATATTTTATTTGCATGATGTTGGTTTTGAGGATGAGATGGATGTATTAAGATAGTATTTATTTTTTGCTGTGTTATTAAAATTTTTTAGAATAAGTTTTGGTGTCAAATGCTTTTCAGCATCTGTGCATATGCTCACATAACTTTTATCCTTAGTCTATTGGTAAGATATATTAATTGGCATATTGGTATTGAATATCATTATATTCTTAAATAATCCATCATCATTTTTAATATTTTGCTGGATTCTGTTTTTCTATATTCTTAATATTTTTGCACAAATAATGAGTAAGGTTGGTATGTGGAACTTTTGCAATTTTATGGTTCTAATATTAATACTATGCTTTATTTAATGAAAAGAAATAGTGCTTTTTCCTCTATTTTCTGGAGCATTTTACATAACATTAGTTTACCTATTCTTTAAATGTGAAACCAATAGAAGATATTGCTTTTTTCTCATGGGTTCTTGTTCAGAATTGGAAGGGAGTCTAGTAAGAATTCCTCTCTTTTGGGATAGTTTTGGTTAAGAATTGAATCCACTTGTTTCCACACAGTTAATTTCCATCACTGAGAACCAATACCACCTATGTCAGTCTGACTTTACTGTAGATATAAAAAGTTTCTTTTTCCCGGAATGTAAAAAGAAGTCAATAGAAAACTTGACTATCAGCTTACAGAAATGCCTGGAAATGATTTTATCCAATTTACTCACTTTGTAAAATAGCTATTTTGATAAACAATAAGTTGTTTCTCTAGGTGAGCTTTTTGCTTGATAAATAAAATCTTGATTTTACCGATCAAGACATTTCTATAGTCTCCTTGTATTCTCAGCAATCCTAATATATCATCAATTTTCCTTATCTCAACCAGTCACCTATCTTGATTGTTGTTGTTCTATTGCTCAGTCATGTCTGACTCTTTGCAACCCCAAAGACTGCAGCAGTGGAGAAGGCGATGGCACCCCATTCCAGTACTCTTGCCTGGAAAATCCATTGGAAGGAGGAGCCTGGTAGGCTGCAGTCCATGGGGTTGTGAAGAAATGAACACGTCTGAGCGACTTAACTTTCATGCATTGGAGAAGGAAATGGTAGCCCACTCCAGTGTTCTTGTCTGGAGAATCCCAGGGACAGGGGGGCCTGGTGAGCTGCTGTCTATGGGGTCGAATAGAGTTGGACATGACTGAAACGACTTAGCAGCAGCAGCAGCAGACCCGAAAAAAACTATACATCACCATACTAATCTTACTACAACTATTCCTAATCATGACTTTCCAGGCTTCCCTGTCTTTCACTGACTCCTGGAGTTTGCTCAAACTCATGTCCATTGAGTCAGTGAGGTCATCCAACCATCTCATCCTCTGTCATCCCCTTCTTCTCCAGTCTTCAATCTTTCCCAGCTTCAGGGTCTTTTCTAATGAGTCAATTCTTTGCATGAGGTGGCCAAAGTATTGGAGTTTCAGCTTCAACATCAGTCCTTCCAATGAATATTCAAGACTGATTTCCTTTAGGACTGACTGGTTTGATCTCCTTGCTGTCCAAGGGACTCTCAAGAGTTTTCTTCAACACCACAATTCAAAAGAATCAGTTCTTTGACACTCAGCCTTCTGTATGGTACAACTCTCACATCCATACTTGACTGCTGGAAAAACCATAGCTTTGACTAGATGGACCTTTGTTGGCAAAGTAATGTCTCTGCTTTGTAATATGCTGTCTAGGTTGGTTATAGCTTTCCTTCCAAGGAGCAAGTGTCTTTTAATTTCATGGCTGCAGTCACCTTTTGCAGTGATTTTGGAGCCCAAGAAAATAAAATCTGTCACTGTTTTAATTGTTTCCCCATCTGTTTTCCATGATGTAATAGGGCCAGATGCCCTAATCTTAGTTTTTTGAATGTTGAGTTTAAACTAGTTTTTTCACTCTCTCACTTTCTTCAAGAGGCTCTTTGGTTTCTCTTCACTTTCTGCCATTAGGCTAGTGTCACCTGCATATCTGAGGTTATTTATATTTCTCCCTGCAATCATGATTCCAGGTTGTGATTCATCCACCCCAGCATTTCACCTGATGTACTCTGCAGAGAAGTTAAATAAGCAGGGTTACAATATACAGTCTTGATGTATTCCTTTCCTGATTTTGAACCAGTCTGTTGTTCCATATACTGTTCTAACTGTTGTTGCTTCTTGACCTGCATGCAGATTTCTCAGGAGGCAAGTAAAGTGGTCTGGTATTCCCATCTCTAAGAATTTTCCATAGTTTGTTGTGATCCACACAGTCAGAGGCTTTAGTGTAGTCAATGAAGCAGAAGTAGATGTTTTTCTGGAATTCTCTTGCTTTTCCTATGATCCACTGGCTGTTGGCAATTTGATCTCTGGTTCCTCTGCCTTTTCTAAATCCAACATGTACATCAGGAAGTTCTTGGTTCACATGCTGTTAATTAAAATTTAGCTTGAAATATTTTGAGCATTACCTTGCTAGCATGTGAAATGAGTACAATTGTAGAGTAGTTTGAACATTCTTTGGCATTGCCCTTCTTTGGGATTGGAATGAAAACTCATCTTTCCCAAAAAAGATATCTACCTACCTTGATAAACCCATCTTAAAACAGTAAGATTAACATTAAGCATTAATATTTAATACATATAACAATTTTTTAGAAATTTCACAAAGTTAGTTTCTTTTTCCACTTTAACCTAAGATTTGAATAGCTATTTTTGTATATATAATTTATTGATTTCTATTTGAAGGTCTTATTGACTTTTTGATTCTTTTATTCTCAATTTTTATTTTCTTTTGAATATAAAAGATGCTATTTAATATTTCTAACTTTTAAAATTTACAATTTTTTCTTTGTAGAATAGTATATATTTATATTCAATTATTATGATGTTCATGAAATTTGAAAGAAAAAAGCCATAATCTCTACTTTGAGGGTACAGAATTTGTTATATATAATAATATAAATGTATATTTATACATTTAATTTTATTTATATAAGTGTATATATCATATATTTTTATTATACTAAATATAATTTAAAATTAATAATATATTATATAAATCTAGCTTATTAATTACATTATTAGTACTTACCTTTCTTTTCTTTTTACTGTATATGCTCTGTCATGGAGTTAAAGCTGTGAAATAATGTTTAGGACCAGTAGTGGAATTCTCCCTTTATTTTTATTTCTCCCTATGTTTCATGTAATCTAACTTTGTGTGTGTCACTGTTGTTATTTGATGCAGTAGTAGTCATAATTTTAGTTTTTATAAGGTTATCTTTTTTTTCCTTGGTTAGTCCTTTTGTATATGAATTCTGAAGCTTCCCAGGTGGTGCTAGTGATAAAGAATCTGCCTGCCAATGCAGGAGACTTAAGAGGTGTGGATTCAATCCCTGGATCAGGAAAATTCCCTAGAGGAGGGCACGGCAACTCACTCTGATATTCTTGCCTGGAGAACCTCGATGGACAGAGGAGCCTGGTGGGCTCCAGTCCGCAGGGTCACAAAGAGTCAGACAAAACTGAAGTGACTTAGCACACACTAATGCATGTGAATTCTAATTGTTAGCTCTGTTTTTTAAAAAATCCTATTTACTTGTGATAGTATTGTCTTGTATGCATTTTCCCGTAATTTTTATTTTTATATTTCCATACTCTGTTTTAGATAAGTCTTTTGATATATCAGAGAACTGAGTTTTGTTTTATAATTACTGGATAAATTTTGTTAGCAACTATTAGTATAATCATAGCTTTTATTTTTTATTCATTAGTTATATTGGTAGCTTTCTGGACACAAGCTGCCTCCTATAATCCTGGAATACATCCTTTTTGTGAAATATATTTTTCTGTGATATCAATCTAGATTCTATTTGTCCATTTTTATTTGGAATTTTATATATAATGCCTAAATAAGGTTGATCTATACATTTGTTTTTATATATAATGTTTATTCAGGTTCAGGATCCCACTCATAGTGTGGGATAATTTATAGAGCATTAGAATTTCCTATTCTTCAATTGTTAGATAGAATTCAGCTGTGAAACTCTCGTTCTAGAATAACTTTCAGGTAGTTTTAACCTTTCTTTTTCTTTTTTTTGAGTATATGTCTCATTAGCTTTCATCTTTTTAAATTTTATTTTTATCTTTATGCTGTCTTTTGATTTATATATTGTACTCTTTCAAAAATTTTAGCATGAACTTGTTGAGCTTTAAAATTATAAATTTAAAATTTTTGCATGTTTTCTACCAGTTATGACAAGTTTGACAGATATTTTGAAGTGTCTGAAATACACATTTTCCCAATAGGCTCACTTAACCCAATCAAGTCATCCTAATTAATGTCAGTTAATTGTGAATCAAATTCACTTTTACCTGTGATTAGTTTATACCTGAGCATATGATCAAATTCTTGGTAATGATATGTGAATGGATATCCACTAGGGGACTTTGGGCACAGGTTTATTTGTTCTTATAAAGAGACAGTTTATAAGAAATAGTCTCTTCTTTCAAATAGATATTAGCACGTTTTAATATCATACCTGGAAATGATGCAGCCTTCTTGCAAATGTGAGGAGAGAGGAGTGAGAATAAATATAGCAAACCAAGAATGGCATGGCAGATCAATTGGAAGAAATACAGTGTCCTGGAGATGTACTTGAGCAGCTGAAGGATCCCTTGAAACAGCCCACTTTAGGATTCCTTGTTAAAACTGTTGCAGTTCCCAACTCATTCCTTGTCATAGGAGATTATTATAAAAGCAATTTGACTCTGTGCCTTCTGATACTTTTATCAAAATAATCCTAACACTGTAGAAGTGCTTATTTGCCTTTTCTCCATTTCTTAGACGGTAATTTTACTTTTAACTTTTCTTTAGTCCTAAGAATTGTGCAGGCAGACAAAGCTTAATTAGTTAAGAAATTAATATATGAAAGATTTTTATATTAAAAATTACATTGGATTATGATTAGATATTTTAGGCTATATTTCTTGAAGATATTTTAAGATTATGCACAGAAGATGAATGATTACTGTAAATATGCCCTGAAAAATATCTTTTCCTTCTTAAAGAATGCCATGATGTACATATTATATATCTGTATATCCACACATATTTGTTTATGTATTTATTGATTGTATTATTCTATACCCTCACTTATTCCTTGTCTATTATATCTGTGTAATTCTTGAGTGTGGTGCAATAAAATCTCCCATAATTGTATTTTTAAAAAGTCAATGTGCATTTATAATATTTTGCATTATATATTTAGCTGCTATCTTACTGGTGCATGCAACTTTATGTCTTACATCTTCTTCATAAATTATTCCTTTTATATTTCTGTAATGTCCTTCAGTATCTTTTTCAGTGCTTTTAAACTTAAATCTCTGATATTAAGTCAAATACTCCTGCTTTGTTTTGTTTGGACTTGTCTAATATCTTTTTCCCCATCTTTTGTTTTAAACTTTTTTATTGCTCCATTTAAAGTGTCATTGCAAGCAGTATATAATCAAATATTTACATCCTATTCAATCTAGAAGTTCTACTTGCAGGTAATATGAAAATTGATACCACACTATTTAATGTCTACCATTTAATTTATTTTGCTATGTCCTCATTTATTTTTCCTCATTTTAGCTTATTTATTTACTCTTCAGCCTACTCTTCCTTGTTAAGTCAGAAATTTGACTAATTTTTTTGACACTCCATTTCTGTGGTTGCTTTCCTAGCGCTACTAATCATTTGCATTTATCTTTTATCATATATAATAAAAGACTTTTATTTTATCTATCATGACTCTGGTCCCCTACACAGAAGTTTCAGTTCAGTTCAGTCACTCAGTTGTGTCTGACTCTTTGTGACCCCATGGACCACAGCACACCAGGCCTCCCTGTCCATCACCAACTCCTAGAGTTTACTCAGACTCATCTCCATAGAGTGGGTGATGCCATCCAACCATCTCATCCTCTGTCGTCCACTTCTCCTCCTGCCTTCAATCTTTCCCAGCATCAGGGTCTTTTCAAATGAGTCAGCTATTCGCATCAGGTGGCCAAGTATTGGAGTTTCAGCTTCAACACCAGACCAATGAACACCCAGTCCTGATCTCCTTTAGGATGAATTGGTTGGATCTCCTTGCAGTCCAAGGGACTCTCAAGAGTCTTCTCCAACATCACAGTTCAAAAGCATCAATTCTTTTGTGCTCAGCTTTCTTTATAGTCCAACTCTCACATACATACATGACTACTGAAAAAACCATAGCCTTGATGAGACAGACTTTTGTTGGCAAAATAATGTCTCTGCTTTTTAATATGCTGTCTAGGTTGGTCATAACTTTCCTTCCAAGAAGTAAGTGTCTTTTAATTTCATGGCTGCAGTCACCAACAGCAGTGGTTTTGGGCCCCCCAAAATAAAGTCTGCTACTGTTTTCATTGTTTCCCCATCTATTTGCCACAAAGTGATGGGACTAGATGCCATGATCTTAGTTTTCTGAATGTTGAACTTTAAGCCAACATTTTCACTATCCTCTTTCACTTTGATCATGAGGCTCTTTAGTTCTTCTTCACCTTCTGCCGTGAGGTTTGTGTCATCTGCTTATCTGAGGTTATTGATATTTCCCCTGGCAATCTTGATTCCAGCTTGCGCTTCATCCAGCCTAGTGTTTCTCATGATCTACTTTAAGTACAGTTACAGTATACAGCCTTGACGTACTCCTTTTCCTATTTGGAACCAGTTTGTTGTTCCATGTTGCTTCCTGACCTGCATACAGATTTCTCAAGAGGCAAGTCAGGAATCTGGTATTTCCATCTCTTTCAGAATTTACCACAGTTTATTGTGATCTACACAGTCAAAGGCTTTGGCATAGTCAATAAAGCAGAAATAGATGTTTTTCTGGAATTCTCTTGCTTTTTCGATGATCCAGTGGATGTTGACAATTTGATCCTCTGCCTTTTCTAAAACCAGCTTGAACATCTGGAATTTCATGGTTCACGTATTGCTGAAGCCTGGCTTGGAGAATTTTGAGCATTACTTTACTTGCGTTGTAAGATGAGTGCAATTGTGAGGTAGTTTGAGCATTCTTTGGCATTGCTCAAAACACAGAAGTTTAGAATTCTTTTATCTCCCACCCCTTTCTTGGTATTTTACAACTCTTGGATTTTGCTGAAATGTTTCAGTATATTTAATAGTTATTTTGTTACTATTTTTCTCTCTGAAGTATGTCATTTCTATTTCACAAATCCACATTTACTAATTATATATAGTTAATATCTCACAACCAGTATAATCCACATACTATACTTGTGCTGTAGGTATCCGTATCTTGAAAAATATCCCATAAGATGTTCAAAGTTAACTGATGTGAAAACAAAATCCTAAATTCATTATCTAATTTATGGTAAATACTGAGATTCTGATTGTGGTAATCATAATAATCTCTCTTCTGCCAGTATCCACATCCTAATTGCCAGAACCTGTGACAGTGATATATTATTTAACAGAGGGAAATTGAACTCGTAGATGAAATTAAGTTTACTAATCAGCTGACTTTAAAATTGGGAGATTATTTTGGATTATCCATATTCACAAAATTTCATCACAAGAATCTTGTCATGAAAGAGCTGAACAATGAAGTAGAAGGGAAAGCCAGGGTGATGTTGTATGGGAAAATCCCACCGTGTTGATTTTGAAGATGTAGAAAAGGGGCAAAGATTCTCTAAAGCTGGAAAAGGCAAAGAAATATATTATACTCAGAACTGCTTATACCTTGATTTGAGCCTAGTGAGAATTATTTGTATATCTGACCTCTAGAAATGTAAGATAATAAATTTATGCTGTTTAAAGCCACTATGGTTTCAATTATTTGTTATAGCAGTAGCAGAAATCTAATGCACTGCTCATTTAGAAGTTATCATCCAACTTTATTTTTTATGTAAATCAAGGTCTAGCTCTATGCCTGTTCAATGTAGATAATCAATGACTATATTCTGTTTTGAGCTACATAGGAGAAGAGAGAGATCAATATTTTCATCTTTAAAATTTAGACTGCCAACATTGCTTATGGATATTCTTTATTAAATTGTATACAACTCTATATTTTCTTTTCTCTCTATTCTCTCCCCTTGCAACTCTATTTTGGAGTAAGTTTGGATTGCCTCTGTCTTTTCTATTGGGAATATGCTTAGTCAATTACAATATAATGAAATTAAGGAAATAAAAACCAACTAATAATATCATCTAGCATTTTTAAACATTTGCTATGTCTGTAGTTTTCTCTAGTGAATTAATTCATGTGGTCTTTCTCCAAATGGTTTAGTGTTTAATTTCCTCAGATTTTCTAACTAGCTTGACTCCTCCATTAATTCATCCATTTGTTTCACATACTTTAAATACTGATTTTGTAGCAGGCACTATCCCTAATTTGGAGAGCACAAAACCTAACACGGTGTTTAGTACCCAGTTTCTGCCCCATCCAATACTGCCAAACTCATTTCTTATACTATGTCCCATGAAACTTCTTATCCAGGTACTCTCTTTGTTTTTTTTGAACAGTTTGAGGCTGACTAGATTATTCTTTGCTAAGTAGGAGTCACAATAATGGCTATATTCTGAAGAATATTCCTTAATTAGGTAATAAGCATATTACTATACCATGCAAAGAAGGAACTGTACATGTATACAATGATGATTTTTAATTATAAGAATAGTCTGTTAATCACTAATGCATACAGTCCTTAGAAATACAAAAAGCTAAAGGGATAAGCAGGGAATCTTTAAGAAATTGAGTGAGAAAAATAATCAATAGGTGTTAATAAATGACCATAGGAGGCTCATTTTTTATAAAAGGCAATATTTCACACACATAATGATTCACCTTTATAATAACTGCATTAGATACAAGGGTAGGGACAGGTCCAGAAACAGAGAAACAATTCTCAGGTATATGTTCATGCCTCAAAAGATACTTACCTTAAAAAAAAAAAGACACTTACCTGCCAAATGTTCACATCTGAATGAGCAAACTGTTCTTCAAGTGTCTGAAGAGGGAGCTATACTCTAATATACCCTGCCTTGTTTAATTGTTCATTGCAAAATAGGATTTTAATGTTTCTGTTGCTTACCTTAAGCTCTTCAGATTAACATTAGCTGTATTACAGATCCTTTTCCTTTGGATGCTTGGCCTCATTAGACAAGCTCACTGCAAAAGTCATTCTTCCTACATTATTTCTTAAAGCATGATAAAGTGAAGTAATTACATTATCAGATATTTCTGCCACACGTGATCAATAAAGTACCATAATAATAGTATAAGACATCTTGGAAGGAGGATATAATTACCACAAGGAGATCACACTCCTGGGAATTATAGGAACTTGGATACATCTCTTCCCTTATAGTGCCCCCAAGGATGTGATTATCTCAAGAAGAGAGAGAGAGAAAGAAACTCAATGAATAATGTTGTATTCTGCTGCACAAAATTTATAGGAAAGGGCAAAAGTGTATTTCAGATGAGGATGTTATGTGGCAGTTTAGAAAATTTGAACAGCCATTTCAAATGAGCTGAGCTATCCATGGCAGTTAACTAGTATATTCAGAAAGCACGTAAGCCACTCAAAGTAATTTTGTAAAACCAATATGCTCAGAAATGCATTAGGATTTTAGCATGGTTTAAGTATTGAAAAAGGGATCTGATAGAACTACTCATTTCTAGCTGACTCAGTGCATCAAGCTTTCCATTCTCTGGCTAGCTGGTAAGTGAGAGTCATCAATCAGATTGCTATTGACATTTTGCCTGGTGGTACCAAGAATGGAAAACAAAAAATGATTTTAAATTATCCATCCAAATCTGAGGAAAATAAGTTTAGTTGTGGTTAAATTTCCAGGCTGAAATAAAAATATATTAGTAAATCAAATGTCCACCAGTCTGGGGTTGTAGTTATAATTTTGAATGTTCCAGTAGAATGCAGCTGAGTCTTTTATAGCTAAACTAATTCAAGATTCCTGATCTGTGGAGAAATACAGATAAAAATTTTTACAAACTCACATTAAGATGAATACTCTTCAGAGATTCAAAACAGAATAACAAGGCCTAAGAATAATAATTGGAATAAAGTTTTAAGTCTTAATTATAAAATTATTTCAGTCAGCAAAAGACAGAACGTTTTGTAACAAAAATATTTGGATTAAAAATGGAGATTCTATTAAAGTAAGTGTTCCATCAAGGAATTCTATCAAGGAATTCAAAACATCTGATTCAGAGACATGTTTTATGACACCAAAACATCTAATAAGAAAGTAAATGCTTTAAAAATTATTTTTATTTGGGCTAATTTACAAAATGTTTATGTCTAAAATCATATAAAGCTGACTTTACTAAATTGAATTATTTTAGTGTCATCCAGATTCAGATATAGTGCAGTTTGGCCTTATGTAGCATCACTCTGTATCATGTTTATCTAATATATAAAGTACTGGCTTGGTGAGCAGTGAGAAAAGTAAGAAAGAAACTAGAGTTTGGGGAATCATTAGCAAGAAAGTGTCATTAAACACTGAAACTCACTGAGGAGTTTCAGGTATAATGAGTTCCCTTTTTTGGGGTATTATGGTCTTAGATTAGATGGATGCTTAGAATACAGTAGGAAATCACATACTGCCCTTGCCTTCAAGAGGATCGACATCCTTTTTATTTCTCTTATATTTTTGAGTTCTCACTCCATGCTAAGTTCTTTACATGAATAAATTTATTTAATTTTCACAACAACTCTATGTCATACGTATCTTTACTTTCATTTCAAAGATAAAGAAATTGAGGTAGAGAAAGTTGAAGTAATGTGCCAACATTGCACAGCTTGTAAGTCAGGAATAGGACTTTGAACTAGCCTTTATAATCTGAAATTCATATTTTAACCACATATCCCTACACTGCTTATAGCTAAAGAGATATGTGAAAATTAAGGCAGTAACTAAATTGTTTTAAGTGTGTGGTAAACATATGTAAGAGACGCAGTGGGGACACATACTCAGTTTTAGAGGAAGAAAATAGAGAATCAGACTTTATAAAAGTGATAATTTCCTTCTATAACAACTTACTAAATTGATAAATAAAGAAGAGGAAAATATATAGTTCGACACCAGCATATTTCACTTAATAAAATTTGATAGTATCATCACACAGGTAAATAAATTTGTATTTCATAGCTCTAAGTCTATTTCCTGATGAGTGGGTGATTTAAAAGTAGAAAGTTCACTGTGCATTACCAGAATCTTATGATACTGAAGCATGTGGAAAGGGAATCACAAACTAGCTGACAGTTTTGAGAATTTACAATGAAAACTCTGATGAATGTGTTATAGGTTGCATTACTTGCACTATATTTTGTAGCTAAAGGATTTCTACCTAATGGAATCAGATGGAAAGATCAGTGAAAAGGTGCGAAACTAACAATAGACCCTCATATTGGGGATAATGTTGTTTAGTTGAAAAGTTGTGTCTGACTTTTGAGACCCCATGGACTATAGCCAGCCAGGCTCCTCGGTCCATGGGATTCCCCAGGCAAGAATAATGAAGTGAGTTGCCATCTCCTTCTCCAAGAGATCTTCCCAACCTAGGGATCAAACTGCCATTTCCTGTATTGGCAGGCAGATTTTTTACCACTGAGCTACCAAGGGAGTCCCATTAGAGGTAATAGAAGGTACTTTTTCATTTATACATTGAAAGAAAAATATAGGCTGCAATGATATCATGCTAAATACTGTAAATAAAACTGGGATTAAGATCCACAAGGGCTATGAAATTTCAATATCTGCATTTTAAAGGCAAAAGAAGCAATGAGAGAAGAGTGAGGTGGAGGATATTTTGAAAGAGGTATTAGAATCAGGATTGCTCTGCTGCAATACGAAGCTTTCAAAAAATAATGGAATATCAACATTATCACTTGCTAAAGAAAGAAAAATGAAACCCCCAAATAGGATGAGGTGCCTGGGAGGAACTGACAAAGAAGACCAAAATTTCCAAAAATTTTTAGCACAAAATCCAGATCATAATACTTAATAGATTCAGTGGGACTGATTCTCAGAAACCAGTTGGCTGCCCTAGGACAATGGTTCTGTAAAAATGTTGAGAAACAAAATTCTCCTGGCTTTGGCTTTCTTGGATTGTTGAATGAATAAATGAGTGCTATAAATCTCTATCATATTTTTTTGCAAGATTGGTTTCTAAAAAGAAAATTCTGAGGGACAAATTGTTTTTTTCCCCCTTCACATTCCAATAAGAAGTCTTTTTATCATAATTACATGCTTGAACATATTTTCAGGCACAATAGGATACTCAGTGGCTATATTCAAAATAGAAAAATTCGTTCGGTAAAATTCTAATAAGAATGATTACTTGAAAAAAAGTGCTAAACATTCATAATGGGTAAGACAAAGTGCTAAGTTTTATGAGAAATATGAAGATGCTTATCTCTAAGATTTACTTCCTATTCACTCTTACAATGGGGGTGTGGCCATTGGTAGTCTCAGCTTAATACAAGGGACCTTCTATTACATCCCTACCTTGGGTTGTTGCTTAGTCCCTGCAGTGCTCCATGGAGCAAAGACCAAAGCTCAATTTCAGGTTAGGCAAATGTCTCACTGTTTTGGATTTGTAATCCTCATTTTTTTGTGGGTTCTTGAAATTTCCCTTACTTTCTAGCAAGCTTAATTTTTTTTCTCAATGTGGTATTTATTTATTTATTTATTTTTAAAATTTTCTTTACTTTATGGTGTTGGTTTTGCCATACAATGACATGAAACTGCCATGGGTTTACATATGCTCCCCCTCCAGAATTCCCCTCCCTCCTCCCTCCCGATTCCCTCCCCCTGGGACATCTCGGTACCCCAGCCCCGAGCATCAATCCTGGGCTGGCAATTGATTTCACATATGATAATTAACATGTTTCAATGCCATTCTCCCATATCATCCCACCCTTGCCCTCTTCCACAGAGTCCACGAGTCTGTTCTATACATCTGCATTCCTTTTGCTGTCTTGCATGCAGAGTTCTTGTTACCATCTTTCTAAATTCCATATATATGCATTCTTATACTGTATTTTTGTTTTTCCTTCTGGCTTACTTCACTCTGGATAATAGGCTCCAGTTCCGTCCACCTGAGTAGAACTGATTCAAATGAATTTTTTTTTTATGCTGAGTAATATTCCATTGTGTATATGTACCACAGCTTTCTTATCCATTCATCAGTTGATGGGCATCTAGGTTGCTACCATGTCCTGGCTATTGTAAACAATGCGGTGATGAACATTGGGGTACACGTGTCTCTTTCAATTCTGGTTCCCTCGGTGTGTATGCCCAGCAGTGGGATTGCTGGGTCATATGGCAGGTCTATTTGCAGTTTTTTAAGGAACCGCCACACTGTTTTCCATAGTGGCTGTACTAGTTTGCATTCCCACCAACAGTGTAAGAAGGTTCCCTTTTCTCCACATCCTCTCCAGCATTTATTGCTTGTAGATTTTTGGATTGCAGCCATTCTAACTGGTGTAAAGTCGTACCTCATTGTGGTTTTGATTTGCATTTCTCTGATAATGAGTGATGTTGAGCATCTTTTCATGTGTTTGTTAGCCATTTTTATGTCTTCTTTGGAGAAATGTCTGTTAAGTTCTTTGGCCCACTTTTTGATTGGGTCGTTTATTTTTCTAGAATGGAGCTGCAGGAGTTGCTTGTATATTTTTGAGATTAATTGTTTGTCCATTGCTTCGTTTACTATTATTTTCTCCCATTCTGAAGGCTGTCTTTTCACCTTGCTTATAGTTTCCTTTGTTGTGCAGAAGCTTTTAATTTTAATTGGGTTCCATTTGTTTATTCATGCTTTATTTCCAATATTCTGGGAGGTGGGTCATGGAGTATCCCGCTTTGGTTTATGTCGGAGAGTGTTTTGCCTATGTTTTCCTCTAGGAGTTTTATAGTTTCTGGTCTTATGATTAGATCTTTGATCCATTTTGAGTTTATCTTTGTGTATGGTGTTAGAAAGTGTTCTAGTTTCATTCTTTTACAAGTGGCTCTCCAGTTTTCCCAGCACCACTTGTTAAAGAGGTTGTCTTTTCTCCATTGTATATTCTTGCCTCCTTTGTCAAAGATAAGATGTCCATAGATGCGTGGATTTATCTCTGGGCTTTCTATTCTGTTCCATTGATCTATATTTCTGTCTTTGTGCCAGTACCATACTGTCTTAATGACTGTGGATTTGTAGTATAGCCTAAAGTCAGGTAGGTTGATTTCTCCAGTTCCATTCTTCTTTCTCAAGATTGCTTTGGCTCTACGAGGTTTTTTGTATTTCCATACAAATTGTGAAATTATTTGTTCTAATTCTCTGAAAAAGACCTCTGGTAGCTTGATAGGAATTGCATTGAATCTATAGATTGCTTTGGGTAGTATACTCATTTTCACTATATTGATTCTTCCAATCCACGAACACAGTATATTTCTCCATCTATTTGTGTCCTCTTTGATTTCTTTCATCAGTGTTTTATAGTTTTCTATATACAAGTCTTTTGTTTCTTTAGGTAGAAATACTCCCAAGTATTTTATTCTTTTTGTTTTGATGGTGAATGGAATTGTTTCCTTAATTTCTCTTTCTATTTTCTCATTGTTAGTGTATAGGAATGCCAGGGATTTCTGTGTGTTGATTTTGTATCCTGAAACTTTGCTATATTCACTGATTAGCTCTAGTAATTTTCTGGTAGAGTCTTTAGGGTTTTCTATGTAGAGGATCATGTCATCTGCAAACAGAGAGAGTTTTACTTCTTCTTTTCCAATCTGGATCCCTTTAATTTCTTTATCTGCTCTGATTGCTGTGGCCAAGACTTCCAAAACTATGTTGAATAGTAGTGGTGAGAATGGGCACCCTTGTCTTGTTCCTGACTTCAGGGGAATTGCTTTCAGTTTTTCACCATTGAGGATAATGTTTGCTGTGGGTTTGTCATATATAGCTTTTATTATGTTGAGATATGTTCCTTCTATTCCTTCTTTTTGGAGGGTTTTTATCATAAGTTGAATTTTGTCAAAGGCTTTCTCTGCATCTATTGAGATAATCACGTGGTTTTTATTTTTCAATTTGTTAATATGGTGTGTTACATTGATTGATTTGCGAATATTGAAGAATCCTTGCATCCCTGGGATAAAGCCTACTTGATCATGATGTATGATCTTTTTAATGTGTTGTTGGATTCTATTTGCTAGAATTTTGTTAAGGATTTTTGCATCTATGTTCATCAGTGATATTGGCCTGTAGTTTTCTTTTTTTGTGGCATCTTTGTCAGGTTTTGGAATTAGGGTGATGGTGGCCTCGTAGAATGAGTTTGGAAGTTTACCTTCGTCTGCAATTTTCTGGAAGAGTTTGAGTAGAATAGGTGTTAGCTCTTCTCTAAATTTGGTAGAATTCAGCTGTGAAGCCATCTGGTCCTGGGCTTTTGTTCTTTGGAAGATTTCTGATTACGGTTTCAATTTCCGTGCTTGTGATGGGTCTATTAATATTATCTATCTCTTCCTGGTTCAGTCTTGGAAAGTTGTACTTTTCTAGGAATTCGTCCATTTCATCCAGGTTGTCCAGTTTATTTGCATATAGTTGCTGATAATAGTCTCTTATGATCCTTTGTATTTCTGTGTTTTCTGTTGTGATCTCTCCGTTTTCATTTCTAATTCTGTTGATTTGGTTCTTCTCCCTTTGTTTCTTGATGAGTCTGGCTAATGGTTTGTCAATTTTATTTATCTTCTCAAAGAACCAGCTTTTGGCTTGGTTGATTTTTGCTATGGTCTCTTTTGTTTCCTTTGCATTTATTTCTGCCCTGATCTTTAAGATTTCTTTCCTTCTACTAGCCCTGGGCTTCTGCATATCTTCCTTTTCTAGTTGCTTTAGGTGTAAAGTTAGGTTATTTATTTGACTTTTTTCTTGTTTCTAGCAAGCTTATTGATAAAACTTTATCCAAGGTATTTAATTGTTGTTAGAGTGAAGATGACCCAAGTTAACTAGTTAGTAACATGTTAAATATTAAATGAAAACATATGCTAATATTCTTAAATTTCATTGAAATATTGTCTATTTGGAGTTCTCAGGAATAAATGAATGTTCTTATTTCTTTGAAAATCAATGGGTATCTCTAACTATCTATCCATCTCATCTAACTATTGGATTGGCCAAAAAGCCTGTTCTGGTTTTTAGTAGTGTCTTACAAAGAACCTGAATGAACATATTTATCCAGCCATCCAACTTTTGTTAACAAGGACAATGAGAAAGAATGGCAGAAGGTAGGCCTAAGATTGTCTTAAGATTAGAGTAAAACTAAATTTTAGAACAAATTTTACTTTTGTAAATGGAATTAATTAAAAGAGCATGCAACATTTTGGTATATAGTAAAGTCTCTAGTGGGGGAAGGAGAGGCAAAGACTAATTGAGAAAGTAGTATTTATATATATACACTATCATGTGTAAAATAGATAGCTAGTGGGAAGCTGCTATATAACCCAGGCAGCCTAGTCAGGTGCTCTGTGATGACCTAGAGGAATGGAGGGGAGAGAGGAGGGAGGCTTAGGAAGGAAGGGATATATATATATGAGGCTTAGGAAGGAAGGGATATATATATATCCTTCCTGGCTCCTCTGTCCATCCAGGCTCCTCTGTCCATGAAATTCTCCACACAAGAATATTGGAGTGGACTGCTATTTCCTTTTCCAGGGGATCTTCCCAACCCAGGGATTGAACCCAGGTCTCATGCACTGCTGGCAAATTCTTACCATTTAAGCCGAAAAGGTCTGGGGAATTCCCTGCCAAGTCAGTGGTTAGGACTTGTATGTGTATACACACACACACACACACACACACACACACACACACATACTTATGGCTAATTCACATTGTTGTATGGCAGAAACCAACACAACATTGTAAAGCAATTATCCTCTAGGTAAAAAATAAAGTCTCTAAAGACATAATATAAATTAATTATATCAGCATACAAGTAGTATGAGGATAATAACTGCGGAAAACAAATATCATATAAATTGCTTGATTTTAAAAAAGTAGCCAAAAGCTTAACATATATATTAAAATAAGCTAAAATTCACCCCTTTTAACCTGATCAATAATGAGAGTTAACACAGAAGTAAACCAGATATGTTTATATCAGGTATTTTCCCCTGATGCAATCTTCAGCTTCCTCCCCACAGGAAAGAGCACTAGAAGTTAGGAAATTTCACACTTACAGAGTCCATTGTCCTCTGAAAATACAAACCAAAAAGTCGTTGCCTCTATGATATTGCTTCTTAAGAATTAAGAACTAGAAAATAATTTTCAGCATTTTGGGGAGGAATAAACCATTCTTCAGTACTCGCTAAGAAATGATAACAGAGAGAAGATCTCACTGTGACATAAACGGCAAGGATGATTATTTGTGCCCACCCATGGTGGTGGTGGTTTAGTCACTAAGTCATGTCCGATTCGTGTAACCTCGTGGACTGTAGCCTGCCAGGCTCCTTTTTTCATTGGATTCCCCAGGCAAGAATACTGGAGTGGGTTGCCATTTCCTTCTCCAGTGCCCACCCATATGATTTCTAAATATTTGAATATTTTATCACATTTGTTAGCATCTGGCCTAGTTAATTGATAAATTTGTTTTTAGTCTGAGGTTCCATTCTTCTGCTTTGTTAAATATATATGCAACTTTGGATGTTGGCAATGAAATGTTAAAATTTTCATTGTAATTATACAACCAACAATTAGACAATATCTTGTAAGCTCTATATTTCAAGTTTAAACAGGTACCCAGATAAAAATCATGTTATGATGTTTATAATCCAATGAATTGTTTATTTTAAATTGTGTACATGTGTACTGGAAGGTTAAGGATTTTTAATATTTATGATTTTGAGAAAAGACAGATGAATCAAGCACATATGTTGTTAAAGTATGTGTTCCTCTACCCTAAGAGAAAGCCTTATGAAATTATAAATGCTTTAGTGAGGGGCCAGTATTATTTCCTCAGCATGGGTTGTAATGAAGTGTGGATGAGAAGGACGAAAGTCAGTGAGATCATAGTGTGTCTGATGAAGGATTTGTCAAAAATTTTCAGGGCCCTGTGCTTTTATCTTATCCTACTTTCTCATGCCTAAAATTCTCATCAAATTTTGATCTGTGTTTAATTTTCTTTGCAACTAAATGTAGTTTAGAATTTTATAAGTTTGTTTTACTTTGAAATTAATCAAATCTCTAAAAGTAATTTTTTAAAAAAAGAAGGATGGGAATCAGGATGGAGGAGGGAGGGGGGTTCTGGAAGGGGAACATATGTATACCCATGGCGGATTCATGTCAATGTATGGCAAAACCGACACAATAAAGTAAAGAAAATTAAAAAAAAATTAAAGAAGGATGAAGATTTGGCCCAAGGTCTCTAGGATTGAGGAAAAGTAAACGTGCAGATGGAAAAGGAGGCAGAAGGCTAAAACAAACCTGCATATAGCCTAGTGATTCTCCCTAGTTTTGCCTTATAATCACCTGGAGATTTGAAAACTGATGCTTAAACCCTTCCTCTGACCAGAGCATGTTTAACATGTCACATAGATGCTTCTGATACATGGCTAGTATGAGAATCACTGATTTATATACTGAATCCTGGGCTTCTCCTAAGGTAAGCTGAAAGATTTGGCATTTATTCCTTCTCCACATGATGAACTTAATTTACAATCCTCTAACCATTTAGTAAATATTTCATCTAAAATAAATTTGATGCAGTTCTTTTGAGAGAAAATTACTATTCTGCCAAACAGTGCCATTCAGTAAACATCAAGGTTAGTGAAAACATTAAGGATGTAAACGTCACCAAATGTATGCATGAACTGTCACTGTTACTAAAATGGAGGGATCCAACTGATACAATTCCACAATAGAAAATCCAGCATGGGATTCCCTGCTGCCCCCTTTGAATGTGCAAAGTTGAGGAAGAAGAAGCTGAAAATGCAAGTCTTTGTATCTTCCAATACAAGTTATGAGAACTGTTGGAGTTTTTGGATCTTTTGTAGTAGAGGGAGAGAAAAAGGGAGAAAAACAAAGAAATCTGACAACACAGCTATAAAGATAAATATAACATGCACTGCAAGAGTGTTTATCAGAGCAAAGCTAATGCTTTAACAGGTAAAATGTTCTCATTAAACTCTAATAAAATTTTCCTTCCTAAAAGAAGTAAAGCCATTTTTATCTTTCTGTGTCTTCAGAGAAAGCTCTGTTATCAGAATCAAATCCTTCTAATTCAGCTACTCCAGAGAAATCTAAAATTCTAAAGCAGGATTTTATTCTTATGAATGCATTTTGTCTTAGAATTTATTTTTACGTATTAAAGACAATATTATGGTGCAAATGCAGTTGGAGGTCTTGAAGAATGATCTGCTATTATTCAGCATTGTCTATAATTAATATCATTTAGAATCTATTAAATTTAATAGACTTTGAATTATTGAGTTTAATCCAGTTTCAATAAATTTCAATTAAGTACAATGTGTTTCCATTATTGTATTAATTCCTGTCACTATCAATTACATACAGTTAATTTAATTTACTGGCAATATATGTTCAGGTAATTCCCTATTACTTTCAATTAGTTTCCATTCATCTCAATGGGCTTCATTTGTTGCTAACTGATTTCATAAAAATAAATGTGCAGGTATGATATAGTTTCTATATTACACAGTCATACAAACTAATTAATTCTGCATTCAAACTTACCGTAGCCCAATTAGCCCAATTCAATCTACATGCAATCAGTATTCACTTCTACTTATCTTTTCCATGGGCTGATATGTTTGAGAAGCCTTGCCTGCTTTGGAGAGTCTGGCATTTGCAGAAATGTCAGAACTTTCAACTGCTTGATTCATTGATCAATTGTATCTGCTTTGTATCTAGAATTTGTGAGGTGCTGCAGGTAATAGAAGAAAAAGAGTATACATTTAGGAAATTACAACAGAATTTCTCCCAACAGTCTTACTGATGTTTGATGGCATGGTCTGAATATGTCTTACTCACTATGGTACTCACAGAATGAACACAATACTTCACAGATTAAGTATTCAAAAATCTTATGAATCTTTTCTGAAGCTGTTTAGCAAAATCAGTGTTTAGGTGGAGAATTTGTAATCAGGACAAATTCTTAGTCTCACAGTTAGTGAGTTATGCTATGTTAGTTATGGCCATGTTTTCTTTATGGAAGGAAAAACATAAAATTTTCAATTATTAGTGTTAGAGGAAAAAATCAGACATTTTGTGGTCTAATATTCTGCCATTAAAGTTTTTGAGGTCAAATAAATGATGTGACTAATGTGTATGTAACATTACTAATTCTACAGGTAACAACCGTACCTGTTCAACCTAGGGAGTGCCTGCATTAAAAACTCTTAACACTTAGCTTGCAGAGCACTTTAGCCTCTATTAATATATTTCATGCTTCTGAGAACCTTATGAAGTAGACAGTGCAAATTTTGCTATCAGAATTTAGAAATTCTGTTGTGGTGAAATGGTTCATTCAATAATGGATAATGTAGGCAATGGTAGGGTTTAGGGAAAAGTAGTCATAATGTCAGAAAAATCCAGACCTAAGGCAGCTTTGAGGGCTTCACTGGTGGCTCAGAGGGTAAAGAATCTGCATGCAGTGCGGGAGATCTGGGTTCCATCCCTGGGTTGGGAAGATCTCCTGGAGAAGGGAATGCCTGGAGAATACCACGGACAAAGAAGCCTGGCAGGCTAAAGTCTGTGGGGTTGTGGAGAGTCAGACACGACTGAGAGACTAATGCTTTCACCTTTCAAGGCAACTTCAAGTGCTGCTATTTAGAAACAGAAGCATTTCATATCTGTAGGTAACAAAAATCCTGCCCACTCTCCCTAAGATGATAAATAAGTTCTGTGTTCCAAGCTATGCAAAAGTAGGCAGCTTATGTGCCTTGGAGAGACATGTAGGACAAATGACTCGCTTATCAGGCCTCCTATTCTCCTCTACTCAAGGCTTCCTTAGAAAAATGTACCTGTCCAAATGAAAGTGATTTGTTGTGTGACAGCTAGATAAAGCAGATTGCATGAATGGAGCATAACACCCTTCCAAAGAAGGGCCAGTTGCCTGCAAGAAGAGATGACTTTGAGCAGAATGCTTTGGCAGCAGGGCAATGCTCAAGTACAAAAGGACTTGGCAAATTCCCAGCACATCTCTGGCAGAAAACTCACTGTGAGAATAGAGAGGAGGGTGAATCCAAATCAACCTGCCAGAGCTCTTCAGCTAAGATGTGGGAGGTCCAGAGAAGGAAACCGGGGACTACTAAGGTCAAAAGGAAAATTGGCTAGAGGGAATGACAGAAGCATTTGAAATGAGCCTGAAGGAATCTCATCTTGGGAGATTCCCAAGATAATCCTTCCCACAGTGGCTTGCTGAAATAAAAAATGGAAAAGAGAGAAGGGGTAGTCCGTCAAAAAGCCAAACATTTAACAAATTGGGTCAGAAACTGTAGACGACGAATCTTGTAATCACTTTGCCATTTGATATTCTATTTTTCTAGACTGATCTTAAATTAGCATAATAAATATTTCAATAAATGTTTAATTAGTGTCCCTGTGGCTCCTAAGACATATTCTCTTTCCTATGTAACTGCTCCATGTAATTCAAACACCATGCTCTGTTATTTCCCAGATTGCTTCCCCATCAACTCTTCACCTGTCTGAATGCTGCTCATTCTCCAAGGCCAGCAGGTATCCAATGTTGTCTTTCAAGAAGTCTTGTTCACTGATTATCAGTGAACTTCAGTGCATCTAAACTTGTCTGCATGTATTGTACTCTGAGTATATGCCAGGCAAATGAGAATTAAACTTTTTTTTCCTACTGATAATGGGGTGGTGGGATCTCAGGGAATCTTCTCACCCACTGACCTAAAATAATGAGTTTCTAATAGTTTCCACCACTCTATTTGACATTTATAATTCTAACATTTGTACAATATTTTACATTTATAAAGTGCTTTCATATTCCATGTGCTACTTAATTATATACTAACTTGTATGTTTTTATGAATATATCCTGTGAATAGACTCCTCTAGATACTGAATATAGAAGCTATAGCCCTCTATTTTTATTCTTCAGCATGCTCAGCACCTAGAATATGCTTGATTGGATTTACTGTCTATACCAACTACTTGTTGAGTGGAGTGGTATGGAAGAATGGATCAGAAATATTTTTCCAGTTTACTTAGTGTTAAACATTAAGTGTCTATAATGTAAAAAGCACTGTGCTAAGTGGTTCAATCATGAGAAAAATCTCAGGGCTCTCAAACTGATCTGACATAACTCCAGGGATAGGTCGTTCTTCCATCAAGTGCCTTTCAAGAATGTTTTCTGTCCTTCTCTGTCTCTGTCTCTCTGCAATTACTCTTTCCTCAGATTCCCACAAGTTCATCCATTAGGTCATATTCTGTTCTGTATTTGTTTGAAGACAAGATTTTCTTTGCTTTGCATCTTCCCCTTCCCACCTATCAGGCTTCCCTGGTGGCTCAGATGGTGGAATCTGCCTGCAATGCTGGAGACCTGGGTTCAATCCCTGGGTCAGGAAGATCCCTGGGAGAAGGGACTAAAAACCCACTCCAGTATTCTAGTCTGGAGAATTCCACGAAGAGAGGACCCTGGCACACTACAGTCCATGGGGTTGCAAAGAGTTGGACATGACTGGGCGACTAACCCACACTTCCCACCTATCATGATACTGGGCCTAAGACATACTAATTTATTTATCATGGCAGACTTCTAGAGGGGATATTCAAACTGTAATCACAATGCTTAATTTAACATGCTTAATTTAAATTGTCCACATCTATAACCATATTAAGAAACTCCTGTAAAGGAACCATACTCCAATAATTAATTTAAAAAAGGAAGCTCACAATTTTATGCATCTAGGACCAGTTGATCAGTGGAGTCCTCAATTCTGTTATGCTCTGGGTTTCTCAATATAATAGAGGCTATAGTATAAAAACTTTATGTTACTTTCTAAACATTCATTTTTTAAAATTTCTATGATGTTATATGTTTGTTAGCTTTTTCATTCATTTGAGTCTAAGAAGAGATTAATTTGGTCTGCCATGATCATAGTTTCTTCCTTGTATGGGGTGAGGGGAGACTCCCATGAATTGTCAGAGTCAAAAAATATGAGAACACTTCTTAAGTCAAATAAACACAGTTCTGGAAAATGATGATGAAAGAATATAATATTGACATTTGATATCTTAGATATCAAAACTAACTGAAGTATATCAGGAGCCTGTAAGTTTTGAGCCCAGAGGTATCTTTGGTTTGTTAGAAAAGTATAAGATAGCACCCACAATATGAAGCCAGAAATCAGAAGAAAGTAACTAGAGATGCAAAAATGTTCAATTCTCTGGGCCAAGTGTTCAGTTACCTCGGGATTAGAAACTTGAATTTTGCAAGCTTTCCTGCATTTGGGCAATTGTCTCTATTCTTTTAGTCTTTGGTATTGAGTCAAGTTTATATTTATGTTTTCTTCTTGTTTCTAATTTTGGAACTCATCTTAACTGTAAACATAGAAAGACAGGGAACGGTGCATGTTTCTACTTGGTCTAGTTTTAAATCAAGAGTAGAAACAGTGCATTCCTGAAAAAATGTTCTAGAAAGTAGCAGCAGAAATTACAATAAGAGAACCACAAGGAGAAGATGGGACCAAAAGAGGAGACTGGGTGCCGGGGTCCAGCCTCGGCGGGTCCAGGGGTCTTGAGGCATGAGTGGCGTTGGCAGAAGAACTGAGCTGAGTTGATGTGTGGTGATGGAGCAGTCTCTCTTTATTGCTGTTAGTTTTGTGGGGTGATAGAGCAGTCTCTCTCGTTTATTGTTGGTTTACAGTTTTATAGCCCAAAGACATCCCTATTACATCATCACATCACCTATCATTCTATACAATTTTTTTGTTTTCTACCTTCCATAGCAACCTTATCACTGAGCTCATTTCCCAATCTATCATGAAACATTCCCCTTACAGAAGTCAGATTTCTATGTAATTAGATTTAACAATAGTATGTTTACCACCTAAGTAGAAAGGTTACATTTCTCTTATCAGGTGCAACTATGTAGGAGCTAGAGGGAAGGGCTTAAGCTTGAAACTGTTGTATTCTATTAACCTACTCCAGACAAAGAGACAGTTTGGAAAGAGGAAAGAGGACTAAAACAGTTTAGAAAGAGGAAAGAGGACAAAGAGACAGTCTAGCAGCACTGCTTTAACAATAAAACCCTATTAACCTTATAACTACTATAATGAATTCCTATGTCTACATAATCCTAAAGCAATCAGTATCTCCAACTCTGCTGGCCACAGTTATGAGCATTCCTAAGTCCCATTCCAGCCTGGTTTCTTTAAGGAAGAGAGCCTCCTCTGTGGAGTAGTCGGGGGAGTGGGAGGTGGAAAGGTGACCCAAGTACAAGCCCTTCTAGTGGTGGCCTTGCCATGACTCCCAGAGAACTCTTGGTAAACTCCTCAGTAATGAGTAGGAGGAGTAGTAATCTATATAAATGTCCCTTTCATTCCTCTTTAGCCCCTGGGGAAGGCGATCCACCTTCCCAGATCCTCTGGTCAATAAGGTCTGGAGGAATTATCTCAGGAGGAATTCTTTCCAACTGGGACTGACCTACTGAGATGAGCCAATGTTCCGAGCATGGACAGAACTCCCAAGAAAAATACCAGGGGGGGCCTTGCCCAGGATGCCCCGATAAAGAAAGTCAGCTTTGCAATTTCTTTCTTAGTCTCGTGACCTTGTCATCCGAGTGAGGGGGCATCTTGACGGCTCCCGGCAATTGGGAACTATTTATTAAAACCCTCTTGCCTACATGGATTGTTCTTTGATTGAGTATTGGAGAAAAAAGTGAGTACGTAAGTTTAATAAGAGAGACTTTCATTATGAAATCTTCTGTTGCCTCTTAAACAAAATGATATTATTATGCTATGAGGATGATAGAAGCATGGATGCTTTTAAGGATTTACAATTCATTTTTATGTGTATTTAAGCTATGAACAGTGGTTTATTATAACAGGCTCTCAGTTGGCCTCCCTCCATTCTGGCACTCTCTTCTCTAGTCTTTTCAGTAAAGAGATGGTGGACTTAACTCCTTTAATAGAGCCTTTATCACATCACTGCCAAAACCATAAACTTCCATCTGGCCTTATTTCCTACCACTTCACTTTCAAAATCTCCTACTAGACTCATTGGGTTTTTTCATCCTTCTCATCTAACCATCGCTTCTCATCTCTGAATTCACAGACCTACTTCTTCACTCTCATATCTTTCCATTCTCTCTCAATGTTTTATTGGCGCCATTCTTGCTTAAGTGCTAAGCATCTTCAGCCTTCCATTCTTGGGACCATCCCTACAAGCACAGATGCTAAAGCACTGGTTTCATGTCGTTATGTCATGTTGACTTCTTTAACTACAAGAAAATTGATGACTGCCACAAAGAGGATCCTTGATTTATATACCTTCTGCATACTGTTTGGAACATACCAACAATGATAGATGGCATAGGGTCTTTCAGTATCTTCTAAAATACTTGTTTTCTCCCATCTAGAGAAGGGTAAGGCAATGGGTTATAAAAGTGATCAGACTAAAATCTGGCATGGATTAAAAAGCATTTGTGTTTGATAGGAAGGAATGTTAGCTTGAACGTTCACATCCACTGGATGCAATTTTTTTCTTCCTGCTGAGACATCTGAAATTTATTGCAGACTAGTGAAGCTAATGATATTCTTAGGTTACAGAAATCTTAATGCATTGTGAATTTGTATAAAACAAAACTTTCCATGCTGATTCATATTGATGTATGGCAGAAATGAACACAATATTGTAAAGTAATTATCCTTTGATTAAAAATAAATTAAAAACTTTTCAGATCTTTCATATCATTGAGGGTTAGGTTAATCAGAGTTTATGGCATTTTACACTTTGTAACCCTGTGTTTTTATGTAATTCTTTGTGAGCAAAGTGGTTTTGTCTCCAATGAACATATCTACAAAAGCCTGCATATATTGCTCTTTACTTTTCATACTCTTAGTGAAGACATTATGCCCCAGAGCTTGAGATCTCCTCACATAACTCAATAAGACACCATTTCATTGATTCCAAATACCTCAGAAACCTCAGAGTCTGATAGTCTCGGAAGAAGAGCTGACTAAGAGACAAACGAAGGTAGGTTTTAATTTATTGAGGTAGGAAATCAGATCAAGCCTAAAAAGGGCTTAACTCAGTTGGTAAAGAATCTGCCTGCAATGCAGGAGATCCCAGTTCAACTCCTGGGTCAGGAAGATGCACTGGAGAAGGGATAGGCTACCCACTCAAATATTCTTGGGTTTCCCTTGTGGCTCAGCTGGAAAGAATCTACTTGCAATGTGGGAGACCTGGGTACAATTCCTGGATTTAGAAGATCCCCTGGAGAAGGGAAAGGCTACACACTCCAGTATTCTGGCCTGGAGAATTCCATAGACTGTATAGTCTAGTTCAGTTCAGTCACTCAGTTGTGTCTGACTCTTTGCGGCCCCATGAGCTGCAGCATGCCAGGCTTCCCTGTCCAACACCAACTCCTGAAGCCCACCCAAACTTATGTCCATTGCGTCAGTGATGCATCCAACATCTCGTCCTCTGTCGTCCCCATTTGCTCCTGCCCTCAATCATTCCCAGCATCAGGGTCTTTTCCAATGAGTCAGCTCTTTGCATCAGGTGGCCAAAATATTGGAGTTTCAGCTTTAGCATCAGTCCTTCCCATGGATATTTAGGACTGATTTCCTTTAGGATAGACTGGTTGGATCTCCTTGCAGTCCAAGGGACTGTCAAGAGTCTTCTCCAACACCACAGTTCAAAAGCATCAATTCTTCAGTGCTCAGCTTTTATAATAGTCCAACTTTCACATCCATACATGACCATTGGAAAAACCATAGCTTTGACTAGATGCAACTTTGTTGGCAAAGTAATGTCTATGTTTTTAATATGCTGTCTAGGTTGGCCATATTTTCTTCCAAGGAGCAAGTGCCTTTTAATTCCATGGCTGCAGTCACCATCTGCGGTGATTTTGGAGCCCCCTAAAATAAAGTCTGTTAGTGTTTCCACTTTCCCCATCTATTTGCCATGAAGTGATGGGACAAGATGCCATGATCTTAGTTTTCTGAATGTTGAGTTTTAAGCCAGATTTTTCATTCTCCTCTTTCACTTTCAGCAAGAGGCTCTTTAGTTCTTCTTAGCTTCTGCCATAGGGTGTCATCTGCATATCTGAGGTTATTGATATTTCTCCTGGAAATCTTGATTCCAGTTTGTGCTTCCTCCAGCCCAGCATTTATCATGATGTACTCTGCATATAAGTTAAATAAGCAGGGTGACAATATACAGCCTTGACGTACTCCTTTTCCTATTCGGAACCAGTCTGTTGTTTCATGTCCAGTTCTAACTGTTGCTTCCTGACCTGCATACAGGTTTCTCAAGAGGCAGGTCAGGTGGTCTGATATTCCCATCTCTTTCAGAATTTTCCACAGTTTATTGTGATCCACACAGTCAAAGGTGTTGGCATAGTCAATAAAGAATAGAAGTTTTTCTGGAACTCTCTCACTTTTTTTGATGATCCATTGGATGTTGGCAATTTAATCTCTGGTTCCTCTGCCTTTTCTAAAACCAGCTTGAACATCTGGAAGTTCACAATTCATGTATTGCTGAAGCCTGGCTAGGAAAATTTTGAGCATTACTTTACGTGCGTGTGAGATGAGTGCAATTATGTGGTAGTTTGAGCATTCTTTGGCATTGCCTTTCTTTGGGATTGGAATGAAAACTGACCTTTTCCAGTCCTGTGGCCACTGCTGAGTTTTCAAAGTTTGCTGACATATTGACTGCAGCAGTTTCACAGCATCATCTTTTAGGATTTGAAATAGCTCAGCTGGAATTCCATCACCTCCATTAGCTTTGTTGGTAGTGATGCTTCCTAAGGCCCACTTGACCTCACATTCCAGGATGTCTGTCTTTATGTGAGTGAACACACCATTGTGATTAACTGGGTTGTGAAGATCGTTTTTGTATAGTTCTTCTGTGTATTCTTGCCATCTCTTCTTAATATCTTCTGCTTCTGTTAGGTCCTTACCATTTCTGTCCTTTATTGAGCCCATCTGTGCATGAAATATTCCCTTGGTATCTCTAATTATTTTGACGAGATCTCTAGTCTTTCCCATTCTATTGTTTTCCTCTATTTCTTTGCATTAATTGCTGAGAAAGGCTTTCTTATCTCTCCTTGCTATTCTTTGGAACTCTGCATTCAAATGCATGTATCTTTCCTTTTCTCCTTTGCTTTTCTCTTCTCTTCTTTTCACAGCTATTTGTAAGGCCTCCTCAGACAGCCATTTTGCTTTTTTGCATTTCTTTTTCCTGGGGATTCTTTTGATCCCTGTCTCCTGTACAATGTCATAAACTTCTGTCCATAGTTCATCAGGCACTCTGTCTCTCAGATCTAGTCCCTTAAATCTATTTTTCACTTCTACTGTATAATCATAAGGGATTTGATTTAGGTCATACCTGAATGGTTTCGTGGTTTTCCCCACTTTCTTCAAGTTAAGTCTGAATTTGGCAGTAAGGAGTTTATGATCTGAACCACAGTCAGCTCCCGGTCTTGTTTTTGTTGACTGTATAGAGCTTCTCCATCTTTGGCTGCAAAGAATATAATCAGTCTGATTTCTATGTTGGCCATCTGGTGATGTCCATGTGTAGAGTCTTCTCTGTGTTGTTGGAAGAGGTTGTTTTCTATATGACCAGTGCACTCTCTTGGCAAAACTATTAGCTTTTGTTCTGTTTCATTCTGTACTCCAAGGCCAAATTTGCCTGTTACTCCAGGTGTTTGCTGACTTCATACTTTGCATTCCAGTCCCTTATAATGAAAAGGACAGCTTTTTTTGGTGTATAGTCCATTGGGTCGCAAAGACTTGAGTGCCTTTCACTTACAAGAAGACAATCTACATATAGACATAATTCAGCATGTCCAATATCTACACTGCCTCTGCACAGGACCTTAGGCAAGACCCCTCTCATCCTCTGGGTGTTAATCTATTAAACAAAGAAGTTGGGCCCAATTTTACTTATTTTTCTTTGAATCCTACCCATCTGCATGTCTATAGTATTCCGGTTATGCTGTTTTCTTCTGCTCACTATGCCGGATGCTGTTTTACAACATTCTTTGCTCTTTGAGACACAAAAGGAAAAACTACAAACTCCATCACCATTCCTTACCCTTCAGCTTTTAGCTGAAAAAGTGAAAGTGTTAGTCGTTCAGTCCTGTCCAACTCTTTGAGACACCAGGAACTGTGTTCCACCAGGCTCCTCTGTCTGTGGAATTCTCCAGGCAAGAATACTGGCATGGGTGGCCATTGTTTTCTCCAGGCGATTTTCCCAACTAAGGGATCAAACTTCCGTCTCCCACATTGTGGGCAAATTCTTTACCTTCTGAGCCACCAACTTTTAGTTGGTTTTGACTGATAGAAGGCCTCAGCAGGAACTCAAAGGGAGGGGCGAGAACTATGTTGTTATATGTCTTCCCTACACTCTGCCTCTTCAGAGCCATGTTTTCTAGTAGTAGTCATGTTTCTGGGCAATTACAATGCATGTCAGTCAGCAGATATTCCCCAACTGTACCGCTGATAATGGGCTGGGTATCTTTAGCTTCCCCCTTCTTTCTTCAGGTCCTAGCTTGACAGTAGCTTCAATTTTTTCCTAGTCCCTAGGTGCCACTATATTTCTTGTGAATTCTCTCAACGCTATTCACATTTTGATACTTAATTCCTTGTTATACTCACCTAAGTCACCAGAGTTGAAACTGTGTTTCCTGCCAAGACCTTTACTGATATGTATGATTAGATAATATTGATGATATTTTTAAAAGGTAAAACAAAATACCATGACATAAATTATTTGAATGGAGTGGATAACACGAAGTTTTATATTCTTTCATAATTGAGACAAAATCACTGAACTATGTAAAAATCAGTAGAAAGAATCACTTTTTTCCTTTTCCTGGCATCCAGATTGATCTGTGATAGAAAGGAATTGGTAGGCAAGAGACAGGGATGGAGCAGTAAATACAATGCAATATATTTACATTAAATAAGTGACATACAGAATATCATTTGTTGGTACTTCTATATAATATGGTACACTAATTTTCTATTGTTACTGTAACAAATCATAACAAATTTGGCAGCTTAAAGCAACATTCATTTATTATAGTTCTGGAAGCAAAAAATCCAAATAAGTTTTACTGGGCTGAAATCAACATATTGGCCAGCCTGTAGTTGTCCAGTGGCTTCAAAAGGAAAAATCCTATTTCCATGCTTTCCCAGCTTCTAGAGCTGCATTCCTTGTATTTCTTGGCACATACCTCTTCCTCTATCTGAAAAACTAGCAGCATAGTATCTTGCTTCAGTGTTCATATGGGCTTCTACTCTAATACTCTACTAAGACCCATTTTATAAGAACACCTGTTAATGTAAGTGGCCCCATCCAGTCAACTGAAGACCTGTAAAGAACAAAGATTGACTTTTCCATGAGTAAGTGGGAATTTTCTGTCCAAACACGTTGAGTGGGAACTTTCAAAGTTTTGAACACAAATTGAAGCATCAACTCTTCTTGAGTCTCCAGCCTTCCAGCTGGACTGGAATTACACCGTCATCTCTCTTGAGTCCCAGACATGAACTTAGATGGGAACTTACACCATTATCTGTAACCAGTTTCCTGACTACAAATCTTGGAGCTTGTCAATCTCCATAATCACGCTTTCATGCATTCCTTATCATAAATCTTTATCCCTATCTTTCTTCTTTCTTTCTTTGTTTCTCTCTCTTCTTCAATATGCATCTCTTATTTGTTCTGTTTCTCTGGCGAAACTTAATCAATATATGCAGATGGCCTTTTAATCTATTATCTAAGTTCTCTTCATCTCTTGATCAGTGTGGAATTGGTTCAAAGATTTAAAAAAAGGGATTGAAATTTGAGAAAATCATAGAGATAAAAGTAAGTGTAACAAGAGTATGAGAATGTATATGCAAACAACAGAAATATAAACTTCAAAGAAAACAAGATAAGCTGCTGTAAAACTTCAGGATAAGAATTGTGTCTAGTGATTTTGCAGCAAATATTATCACTTGAATTATAGTGCTGTGATCAATCAAATAAAGTTAATGGCCAGATAGTCAGGATATTCTCCCATTGCATCAAAAGAATGAAATATCTAGCTGTAAACCTATCTAAGATGGTAAAATACCTGTATTCTAAACATCATAAGATGCTGATGAAATAAATTAGATGACACAAACAGATGAAAAGATATATCATGTTCATGGATCTGAAGAATGAACATTGTTAAAATGACCATACAACCCAAGGCAATCTACAGATTCAGTGCAATCCCTATGAAATTATCAATGGATTTTTTACATAACACAAGAAAAACATTTCTTCACAAAAGTCACCAAACAGCCGAAACAATCTTGAGAAAGGAGAAAGGATTTAGAGGAATTCTAGTCCCTGACTTCAGACTTTAATATGAAGGTATAGTAATCAGTCATTGTGGTAGTGGCACAAAAATACATTTATAGATCAATGAAGCAGGATAAAAAGTCTTGAAATAAATATATGTACTTAATGGTCAATTAACCCATAACAAAGGAAACAGGAATGTATATATATTGCTGTTGTTGTTTAGTCGCCTAGTAATGTCTGACTCTTTGCAACCACATGACTGCAGCATGCCAGGCCTCTCTGTCCCTCCTCATCTCCTGAGGTTTGCTCAAGTTCATGTTCATTGCATCAGTGATACCTTACAGCCATTTTGTCCTCTGACACCCTCTTCTCCTTCTGCCGTCAATCTTTTCTAGTATCAAGGACTTTTCCATTGAGTCGGCTGTTGCCATTAGATGACCAAAATACTGGAGCTTCAGCATCAGTCCTTCCAGTGAATATCCAAGGCTGATTTCCCTGAAGATTGACTGGTTTGATCTCCTTGCTGTCCAAGGGATTTTCAGGAGTCTTCTCTCGCACCACAGTTTGAAGGCATCAATTCTTTGGTGCTCTTCCTTCTTTATGGTCCAGCTCTCACAACCGTATGTAACCACTGGGAAGACCATAGCTTTGACTATATGGACCTTTGTCAGCAGAGTAGTCTCTGCTTTTCAATGCACTGTCTAGGTTTGTGATTTGCTTTCCTGCAGTCATGTTCTGATTTCATGACTGCAGTCACCATCCGCAGTGATTTTAGAGCCCAAGAAGAGGAAATCTCTAACTACTACATTTCCCCCTTCTATTTGCCATGATGCCATGATCTTAGATTTTTTAACATTTAGTTTTAAGCTAGTTCTTTCATTCTCCTCCTTCACCCTCAAGAGGCTCTTTAGTTTCTGTTTGCTTTCTGCCATTAGAGTGGTATCATCCAGTTGTTGTCATGCTGAGGTTGTTGTTGTTTTTCCTGCTTATTTTGATTCCAGCTTTTAACTCATCCAGCCCAGCATTTCTCATGATGTGCTCAGCATATACATTAAACAAATGGGGTTACAGCAGAGAGCACTGTTGTACTCCTTCCTCAGTCTTGAAACAGCCAGTTGTTCCATACAGTGTTCTAACTGTTTCTTCTTGATCCAAATACAGGTTTCTCAGGAGACAGGTAGATGGTCTGGTAGTCCCATCTCTTTAATACCTTTCCACACAGTTTGTTATGATCCACACAGTCAAAGGCTTTAGTGTAGTCAGTGAAACAGAGGTAGATGTTTTTCTGGAATTCCCTTGCTTTCTCTATAATCCAGCAAATGTTGGCAATTTGATCTCTGGTTCCTCTGCCTTTTCTAATCCCAGCTTGGACATCTAGAAGTTCTTGGTTTGCATAATGCTAAAGCCTAACATGCAAGATTTTAAGCCTTACCTTTCTAGCATAGAAGATGAGTGCGGTTGTCCAATGGTTAGAACATTCTTTAGTACTACCCTTCTTGGGACCTGGGTTGAGAATTGATCTTCTCCAGTCCTGTGGCCATTGCTGAGTCTTCCAAATTTGCTGACATTGAATGGAGTACCTTGTTGGCATCATCCTATAGGGATCTGAATAGCTGTATTGGAATTTCATTGCATCCACTAGCTTTATTAACAGCAGTGCTTCCTAAGACCCACTTGACTTCACACTCCAGAATGTCTGGCTCTGGGTGGCAGATCACACCGTCATAGCAATTCAGTTCATTGAGATCTTTTTTTGTAGTTCTTTCAGGTATTCTTTCCACCTCTTCTTGATCTCTTCAGCATCTACTAGGTCTCTACAATTTCTGTCCTTCATCGTGCTCATCTTTGGGTGAAATGTTCCCTTGATATTTCTGATTTTACTGGAAAGATCTCTAGCTTTTCCCTTTCTGTTGTTTTCTTCAAGTTTTATGCACTATTCATTGAAGAAGGCCTTCTTGTCTCTTCTTGCTATCCTTTGAAACTCTGCATTTAGTTGGGTGTACCTTTCCCTTCCTCCTTTACTTTTCACTTCTCTTCTTTCTTTAGCTATTTGTAAAGCCCCCTCAGATAACCACTTTATTGTCTTTTTTTTTTCCTTTGGGATGGCTTTGTTCACTGCCTCCTGTATGATATTATGGACCTCCATCCATAGTTCTTAAGACACCCTGTTTACTAGATCTAATCCCTGTAATCTATTCATCACCTCCACTGCATATTCATAGGGGATCTGATTTAAGTTGTACCTGGGTATCCTAGTGGTTTTCCCTGCTTTCTTAATTTAAGCCTGAATTTTGTATGAGAAGCTGATCATCTGAGCTACAGTTGGCTCCAATTCTCGTTTCTGCTGACTGTATATAGCTTCTCCATCCTTGGCTACAAAGAATGTATCAGTTTGATATCAGTATTGACCATTTGGAGATGTCCATGTGTAAAGTCATCTCTTATATTGTTGAAAAAGGGTGTTTGCTATGACCGGTGTATTCTCTTGGCAGAATTCAGTTAGCCTTTGCCCTGCTTCATTCTGTTCTCCAAGGCCAAATTTGCCTGTTACTCCAGGTATCTCTTTTGACTTCCTACTTTTGCATTCTAATCCCTAGTGATAAATAGAATATCTCTTTTATTTGGTGTGAGTTCTAGGAGGTCGTCTAGGTCTTCACAGAACTGGCCAATTTCAGCTTCTTCAGCATCAGTGGTAGGGGCATAGACTTGAATTTCTGTGATGTTGAATGACTTGCCTTGAACAAGCTTAAATCATTCTATCATATTTGAGGTTGCACCCAAGTACTGCTTTTCGGACTCTTTTGCAGATTATGAGGACTACTCCATTTCTTGTATGGGATTCTTGCCCACAGTAGTAGATATAATGGTCGTCTGAATTAAATTCATCCATTTTAGTTCACTGATCCTTAAGATGTTGATGTTTATTCTTACCATCTCCTGCTTGACCATGTCCAATTTAACCTAATGCATGGACCTAACGTTCCAGGTACCTACAGAATACTGTTCTTTGCAGCATCAGATTTTATTTTCATCACCAGAAACACCCAAGCGTTGTTTCCACTTTGGCCCAGCAGCTTCATTCTTTGTGAGGCTATTAGTAGTTCTCCTCTACTCTTCCCCAATAGCATATTGGATGCCTCCCAACCTGAGGGACTCTCTTTTGGTGTCATATCTTTTTGTCCTCTTATATAGTTCCTGAGGTTCTCAGGGCAAGTATACTGGGGTAGTTTGGCATTCCCTCCTCCAGTTGATCACGTTTTATCAGAGCTCTCTGCTATGACCGGTCCATCTTGGGTGGCCCTACACAGCATGGCTCATAGCTTCATTGAGTTATGCAACCCCATTTGCACAATAAGGCAGTGATCTGTGAAGTGATACCCTTCACAGATACACACACACACACACACACACACACACACACACACACACACACATCTGTGGGCTCCAAATATCTATCTATCTATCCATCCATCCATCCATCCATCTATCTATCCATCTATCATCTATCCAGCCAGCCATCCATCCCTCCCTCCCTCCCTCCCTCCCTTGGGCTCCAGAATCACTGCAAATGGTGACTGCAGCCATGAAATTTAAAGACACTTTGTCCTTGGAAGAAAAGCTATGAAAAACCTAGATAGCATATTAAAAAGCAGAGACATTAATTTGCAACAAAGGTCCTTATTGTCAAAACTATAGTTTTTCCAGTAGTCATGTATGGATGTGAGAGTTGGACCATAAAACAAGTTGAACGCCAAAGAATTGATGCTTTTGAACATGGTGTTGGAGAAGACTCTTGAGAGTCCCATGACTCCAAAAAGATCAAACTAGTCAGTCCTAAAGGAAATCAGTCCTGAATATTCATTAGAAGGACTGATGCTGAGGCTGAAGCTTTATATATATATATATATATATATATATATATATATATATATACAATATAAATCAAAATATACATATAAATGTGTTATTTTTCAGTTGCTCAGTTGTGTCCAACTCTTTGTGAACCCATGGACTGCCCTCCTACACCATCTCCTGGAACTTGCTCAAACTCATGTCCATTGAGTCAGTGATACCATCTAACCATCTCATCCTCTGTGGTCCCTTTCTCCTCCTGCTTTTAATCTTTACCAGCATTAGGGTCTTTTTTAATGAGTCAGCTCTTTGCATCAGGTGGCCAAAGTATTGGAGCTTCAGCATTAGCATCAGTCCTTCCAATGAATATTCAGGACTAATCTCCTTTAGGATGGACTGGTTGGATCTCCTTGCAGTCCAGGGGAATCTCAAGAGTCTTCTCCAACACCACAGTTCAAAAGCATCAATTCTTCAGTGCTTAGCTTTCTAAATAGTCCAGCTCTCACATCCATACATGACTACTGGAAAAACCATAGCCTTGACTAGACAGACCTTTGTTGGCAAAGTAATGTCTCTGCTTTTTAATTTGCTCTCTAGGTTGGTCATAACTTTCCTTTCAAGGAGTAACTTTTAATTTCATTGCTGCAATCACCATCTGCAGTGATTTTGGAGCTACCAAAAATAAAGTCTGTCACTGTTTCCCCATCTATTTGCCATGAAGTGATGGGACCGAATGTCAAGATCTTAGTTTTCTGAATGTTGAGCTTTAAGCCAACGTTTTCACTCTCCTTTTTCACTTTCATCAAGAGACTCTTTAGTTCTTCACTTTCTGCCATAAGGGTGATGTCATCTGCATATCTGAGGTTATTGATATTTCTCCCATCAATTTTGTTATCAGTTGGTTGCCTATATAAATGTAGGTTTATTTTAGGACTCTGTGCTGTTCCATTGATTTATGTGTATGTTTTTAGTCCAGTATCATATTGGTTTGATTATTCTAGCTTTGTCTAATGGTTTGAAATCAGTGTGACACTTCCACCTTTGTTCTTTCTCAAGATTGTTTTTGGCATTTGAAGTCTCCTCTGTATTGAAATAAAATTTTAGAATCTTTTGTTCCAGTTTTATGAAAAATGCCATTGGAATTTAGGTAGAGATGACATTAAAGCTCTGGGTTGCAATAGGTTAGTAGATCATTTAATCCATGAGTACAGTTTATTATTCCACTAGTTTGTGTTGTTTTGAATTTTTTCGTTAATAACTTATAGGTTTCTGAGTATAGACATTTTATATCTTTAGTTTGATTTATTCCTAAGTATTTTGTTTTATTTTTGATATGATTGTATGTGGGATTGTTTTCTTAATTTCTATTTCAAATAGTTCATATCTTGAAACTTACAGAATTCAGTGAGTTCCAGTAGTGTTTTGCTAGTGTCTTTAGGAACTTCTCTTTACAATATCATGTCATCTGCAAACAACAACAGTTTTACTTCTTCATTTCCAATTTGGTTTCCTTTTATTTTCTGATTGCTATGGACAGGAAGTTTAAATAAAAGTAGAGAGAGGAGTTTCCTTTTCTTATTCCTAATTTTAGAGAAAATATTTTCATGTTTTCAACATTATGATATTTGCTATTGTCTTGTCATAGATGGCCTATTTTTTGTTAAGGTATGTTCCCTCTATACCCACTTTGTTGAGAGTTTTTGTCATGAATGAGTGTTGTGTATCTATTGAGGTGAACATCGAAATTTTATTCTTCAATTTGCTAATATGGTGTATCACATTTATTGATTTGTAGATTTTTAACCATCCTTGCATCCCTGGGATAACCCCCACTTAATTCATGGTGCATGACCTTTATTTTATTTATTTATTTATTTATTTATTATTGTTTTTGCCATACATTGTCATGATATCACCATGGGTTTACATATGCTTCCCCTCCGGAACCCCCCTCCCTCCTCCCTCCCCCCCGGGAAATCTCGCTGTACCAGCCCCGAGCATCAATCCTGGGCTGGCGATTGATTAGACACATGACAATTAACATGCTTCAGTGCCCTTCTCCCATATCATCCCACCCTTACCCTCATCCACAAAGTCCACGAGTCTATTCTATACATCTGCGTTCCTTTTGCTGTCTCGCATGTTGGGTTCTCGTTACCGTCTTTCTTAATTCCATATATATGCGTTAATATACTGTATTGTTGTTTTTGCTTCTGGCTTACTTCACTCTGGATAATGGGCTCCAGTTTCGTCCATCTGAGTAGTGCATGACCTTTTAATGTATTGTTAACTTGGGCTTGTTAATAGTTCATTGAGGATTTTTGTGTCTAGTTTGTTAAGTGGTATTTGACTGTAGTTATCTTTTTTGTGACATGTTTGTTTGGTTTTGGTATCAGGGTGATGATGGCATCATAGAATGAGTTCAGGAACATTACTTACCTCTGCAAATTTTTCCAATAGTTTGAGAAGGATAGCTGTTAACTCTTTTTAAGTGTTAGGTAGAATTCACCTGTGAAACCATTGCTCCTGGATGTATATTTGTTTATAGAGTTTTAAAATTACTTATTCAATCTCATTACTCATAATTAGTCTGTCCATATTTTCTATTCTTCATGGTTCATTTTTGGAGATTGTGCATTCTAGGGATTTTCTCTTTTTTCCTAGATTGTCCATTTTACAGGTGCATAATTGCTAATAATAGTCTCTTAAAATCCAGTGTATTCCTGTGGTGTTGGTTGTAATGTCTCCTTTTTCATTTCTGATTTTATTTATTTGGGTTTTACCTTTTTTTTTGATGAGTCTGACTAAATGTTAACCAATTTTATTATCTTTTCAAAGAACCAGTTCTTAGTTTTACTGATATTTTCTATTGTTTTTCAATCCCTATTTCATTTATCTCTGATTTTTCTTTCTTTCTTTGTTGTAACAAATTCAAGAAAGACTTTTTTCTTTACAATATTGTGTTGGTTTTGCCATATATTGACATGAATCCATTTCTTTTCCTTTTCTAACTTAGAATTTTGCTTTACAGTTTCTGTTTTCTCTAGGTATAATGTTAGGTTGTTTGAGAATTTTCTTGTTGGGCAGACTTATATCATTGTAAACTTCCCTCTTAGAACTGCTTTTGCTCTGTCCCATAGAGTCTGGGTCATTGTGTTTATATTTTCCTTTGTTTCCATGTTATTTTAAAAGTTATTTTCTTTGATTTCTTCTTGATACATTAGTTCCTTAGTAGCATGTTACATAGCCTCTATGCATTTGTGTTTTTTTTTTTTTCAGTTCTTAGAGTTGATTTCCAGTATCATAGTATTGTGGTCAGAAAAGATGCTTTATATGATTTCAGTCTTATTAAATTTACTGAAGTTTCTTGCCTAGAATGTCATCTATCCTAGAGAATGTTCAATGTGCATTAAAAAAGAATGTATATTCTACTGCTTTTAGATGGAATGTTCTATAATATATCTACTAAATCAGTATGCTCCAATGTGTTATTTAAGGCCAGTTATTTATTTATTGATTTCCTGTCTGGATGATCTATTCATTGATGCAAGTGGGATCTTAAAGCTCCCCACTATTGTTGTGTTACTAGCAATTACCCCCTTTATGTCTGTTAATATTTGCATAATGTATTTAGGTTCTCTGAATTTGGGTTTTGTATGTATTTGTAATTGTTATATCTTCTTGTATAGACCCCTTGATGTTAATTTAATTCCTTCATGGTCTCTTGTTATAGTCTTTGTTTTAAAAGTCTATTTTGTCTGACAGAAGTATTGCTACTCCATTTTTCTTTTGGTTACATTTGCAGGGACTACTTTTTTCTAGCCCTTTGCTTTCAGTCTCTGTGTGTCTTTAGATCTGAATTGAGTCTTGTAGAGAGCATAAATATTGATCTTTATATCCATTCAGCCATTCCATGTTTTTGATTTGTGCATTTAATCTATTTGCATTTAAAGTAATTATGATAGGTATGCATTTATTGCCATTTTGTTTACTCTTTTGTAGAGTAATTTTTATCCTGTCTTCTTTTACCATTTTCCCTTGTGATATGATGATTATCTTAGTACTGTTTTTGGATTTCTTACACACTTTTTGTGTGTGTCTATTATAGATTTTTTATTTGTGGTTACTATGAGTTTATATATATATCAATCTATATATGTATATGTGCATGATTATTTTAAGCTGTCGATTTCTTAATTTTGAATTTATTTTAACCCTCATGTTAACTGCTTTTGGCATTATATTTTACATTTTTAAAATTTTGTGTATCCCTGAACTCCTTATTGTAACTATATTAATAAATTATTTTACTACTTTTATATTTTAAATTTACTAGCTTTACAAGTGGGCTTCCCAGGTGGCGCTAGGGGTAAAGAAACTGCCTACCGATGCAGGAGACATAAAAGACATGGGTTCGATCCCTGGGAGGGGAATATCCCCTGGAGTAGGAAATGGCAACCGACTCCAGTATTCTTGCTTAGAGAATCCTATGGACAGAGCAGCCTGGTGAGCTACTCTGAGTAAGACACGACTGAGCTTTACAAGTGGTGTATATGTTGCATTTATTGTATATTTGCCTTTACCAATGAGATTTTTCATTTTGTAATGTTCTCATTTCTAGTTGTAGTCTTTTCGGCTTAGGAAAGCTCTTTTAACATTCCTTGTAAAGCTGGTTTCATGGTGATGAACTCTTTTAATTTTTGCTTGTCTGTAAAACTACTGATCTGGCCATCAAATCTAGATAATATGCTTGCCAGGTACAATATTCTTGGATATGAATTTTTCCTTTCATTACTTTAAATCTCTCATGTCACTTCTTTCTGTCCTGCAGAGTTTCCAATGAAAAATTAGCACATTGTCTTATGGGAATTCCATTGTGTGAAGATAGTTCCTTTTCCCTTCTGTTTATAATACTATCTCTTTACCTTTAATTATTGCCATTTTAATTATAATGTATCTTTGTTCTTTTTTGTCCTGATTTTTGGGAATTTCTGTGCTTACTGGTCCTAAATGTCTGTTTCCTTTCCCATGTTAGGAAAGTTTTTAGCTATCATGTCTTCAAATACATTCTTTGCCCCTTTCTCTCCCTCTTCTTCTGGGACTCCTATAATGCAAATGTTCATATGCTTAATGTTGTTTCACAGGTCTATAAATAGTCCTCATTTTTTAAGTTCTTTTTTTTAATCTGTTCAATTTGAGTTATTTGTACCATTGTGTATTCCAGTTCTCTGTATTCCTCAATATAACCTACTGTTGATTACATCTACTCTATTTTTTAAAATGTTACTGTATTTTTCAGCTCTATTTGGTTGTTTATATTTTCTTACACTTTGTTAGAAAATTCTATCTTCTCACTGTGTTTACCCATTCTTCTCCCAAGTTCTCTGACCATCGTTATGATCATTACCTTGAATCCTTTATGACTAGATTACCTCCGGGCTTTCCAGGTAGCCCTAGTGATAAAGAACCCACCTGCCAAAGCAAGTAGATATAAGAGACGTGAGTTTGATCCTTTGGATGAGAAGATCCTACAGGGGAAGGCATGGCAACTCACTCCAGTATTATTTCCTAGAGAATCCCATGGACAGAGGAGCCCAGTAGGCTATTGTCCATAGGGTTTCACAGAGTCAGATATGGCTGAAGTGGCTTAGCATATGAGATTACTTATCTCCACATCATTTAATTCTTCTTCTTGTGTTTTATATTCTCCCTTCATTTGGAATATATTCCTCTCTTCTTTCATGTCACGTCTGTTTTTATTTCTGTGTGTTTGTTAGGTTGATTAAGTTTCTTGACCTTGAAGAAACGACCTTAGTTAGGATACATCATTTGGGGCTTAACAGCACATTCCCCACTGGTCATCAGAGCTATATATTGTAAGAATGCCCTTTATATAAGCTGTGTGGGGCCTTCTTTTGTGGTTGACTGACTAATTTGGGTACATTGGTAGGCATGGCTTGCCTCCAGTCTTGGTGTCTGTCTGTCTTTGCATAGTGTGGAGGCTACCAGCCACTGTTGGGCAGGGGAATGTATTAGCACAACTGGCTACACAACCTATGGAGTCCTAGTCCTGGCTGGCTGGTGGATGGGTCCAGGCCCCAAGGGAGTTTGTTGTGAGATCAGAAGTCCCAGCATTAGAGTTAGCTTGCTGGTAGATGTGGCAATGTTATTGGGATACTGGTGGCTTGCTGGTGGGTAGAGCTTGTTTCTTATATGGCTGGCTGTGAGTTTCTGGGTGTCTCAGGCCTGATGTCACTACACTGGTGTGTAGAGCTAGACCTAAATGTGGCTTGATGAAGGACTCAAGGTGTCATGGGGTTGATGTTAGCCCATTGTTGAGCTCAGGGGACCCTGGGGGTGATGCTAGCTCTCTTATTGGTGGGCTCAAGTCCTGATAGGGCTGAATGCAGGCCTCTGGATGTTCTGGAGCTAGTTTCTGGATTCTCTGGTAGATGGGGTAAGGTCCCAGGGCAGCTGAGAGCTCAGGGATCTTATGACAGCTTTCTTTGGGTAGAACCGTATCCCTGTTCAGCAAAAACTGGTGTTGACAAACTGGTGGTTGAGGCTGAGTCCTGGTCCTAATAAGCTAGAGAAAGAATTCCAAAATGATGCTCACCAGTACCCTCCTAGTAGAAAGAGTTCCCCAAAATGCTACCTACTGCCTCTCTGGAAGGCTTTCCAAGATCAGCAAGTGAGTTTGAACCAATCTCATTTGAAATGACTACCTCTTCCTTGTATCTCATAACATGCGATGTATTTTGTGTGCACTTTAAGGTTGGAGTCTCTATTTTCAACAGTCGTCTGGTTTTCCCAAAAGTAAGCCTTGCTGGCCTTCAAAACTAAATGTTCTGGAGGCTTATCTTCCTAATATAGGAGCCTGATGTGAGGCTTGACCCCTTCACTCTGTGGATAGAATCTGTGCAAATGTAATTATGCTCTATTTGTGATTTCCCACTTGGGGTCGTACTCTTGAGTGTACCATGTCTCTGCTCCTCCTACCACTTTGTTGGTTCCTTCTTCAAAACTTTAGTTTATAAGATCTTTTCTGCTAGTCTGCATGTCATTCTCATTAACAGTTCCTCTGTAAATAGTTGAATTTTGGTGTGCCCATGGGAAGAGGTGAGCTCAGGGTGTTGCCTCTCAATTATCTTGGTCACTCCAAATTTACTTTAATTTAAAATATATAAAATCTTTATGCTAACATCCATGAAGTTACTTATGTAAATTATATATTATTGTAAGTAGTTAATGTGTTTGTATTTTAGAGACTCCTTTGAATATCTCTAATTATTCAAGAAATTAAAATAGTTCTAAAAGATGATGAATCTACCAGTTCTCAGTATATAATAATTCTGTCAGGAATTTTATGACCCTAACATTCATAATATCCACACTTACTTTAATACTGTTTGGTGCACAAAATTCTATTTAGTGTTGGTCCATCTTGTGACTCCTTCATGCATCATAGCCTTGTTGTGGTGAAGGGGCTTGCATGACTCAGTGAAGCTATAAGCCATGCTGTACAGGGTCATCCAAGATGGACAAGTCAGAGTGAAGAGTTCTGACAAAATGTGGTCCACTGGAGAAAGAAATGGAAATCCATTCCAGTATTCTTGCCTGGAGAACCTGATGAACAGTATGAGAAAGCAAAAAGACATGATATCAGAAGGTAAGCTCCCAAAGCAAAAGGTGTCCTATATACTACAGGGGAAGAGCAGAAGGCAATTACTAATAGCTCCAGAAACAATGAAGTAGTTGGGCTAATCTGGGAATGATGCTGAGCTGTGGATGTGTCTGGTGGTGATAGTCAAGTCCAATGCTGAAAAGAACAATATTGCATAGGAACCTGGAATATTAGGTTGATTAATCAAGGTAAATTGGATGTGGTGAAGCAGGAAATGGCAAGATTGAACATCGACATCTTAGGAATCAGTGAACTAAAATGGATGAGAATGGGAAAATTTAACTCACATGACTTAGTATGTACTATTGTGGGCAAGAATTCCTTAGAAGAAATGGAGCAGCCTTCATAGTCAGCAAAAGAGTCCAAAATGCAGTACTAGGGTACAATTTCAAAAATGTCAAAATGAGCTCAGTTTGGTAAACCATTCAACATCATGTAATCCGAGTCTATGCCCCAGCCAATGCTGCTGAAGAGCCTGAGGTTGACTGGTTCTATGCAGACTTAACACCTCCTAGAACTAACCTTTTCATCATAAGAGCTTGGAATGCAGACAGAGAAGGTTAAGTCTTACCTAGAGTAACAGGCAAGTTTAGTCTTGGAGTACAAAATGAAGCATAGCAAAGGCTAACAGTTTTGTCAAGAAAACAAGCTGTTCATAGCAAACACTCTTTTCCAGCAACCCATGACACAATGATACATATGAACATCACCAGATGGTCAATACCAAAATCAGATTGATCATGTTCTTCACAGCCAAAAATCACCAGCAAAGGTGGAGGAGCTCTATGGCTCAGATTATGAGCTCTTTCTTACAAATTTCAGTCTTAAATTGAAGAAAATAGGGGAAACCACTAGACCATTTAGATATGACCTAAATCATATCCTTTATACAGTGGAGTTGATGAATAGATTCAAAGGATTAGATTTGGTAGACAAAGTGCCCGAAGAATTATGGATGGAAGTTAGTAACATTGTACAGGAGGCAGTGGCCACAGTCAATCAAAGAAAACTAAATGTAAGAAGGCAAAGAGGTTGTCTGAGGAGACTTTACAAATATCTGAGGAAAGAAGAGAAGTGAAAGGCAAGGGAGAAAAGGAAAGACATACCCAATTGAGTGCAGAGTTTCAAAGAATAGCAAGGAGAGTTAAGAAGGCCTTCTTCAATGAACAGTGCAAAGAAATAGTGGAAAACAATAGAATGGGAAAGATTAGAGAGCTCTTCAAGAAAATTGGAGGTATTAAACAAATATTTCATGCAAAGATGGGCTTGAAAAATAACAGAAATGGTAAAGACCTAATGGAGGCAGAAGAGATTCAGAAGAGGTGGCAGGAGTACACAGAACTTTACAAAAAAAAAGCCTTGATGAACTGGATAACAATTATGTTGTAGTCACTCAACTAGAGCCAGACATCCTGGAATGTGAAGTCAAGTGGGCCTTAGGAAGCATTAATATGAACAAAGCTAGTGGATGTGACAGAATTCCGGGTGCGCTATTTAAAATCCTAAAAATGATACTGTGAAAGTGCTGCACTCAGTATGTCAGCAAATTTGTAAAAACTCAGTAATGAGTTAGGCTTCAGCAGTACATGAACTGAGAACTTCTTATTGTACAAGCTGGATGTTGAAGAGGCAGAAGAACCGGAGATCAAATTGCCAACATTTGTTGGATCATGATGAAAGCAAGGAGTACCAGAAAAAAATCTACTTCTGCTTCATCAACTACACTAAAGCCTATGACTGTATGGATCACAAAAATCTGTAGAAAATACCTAAAGAGATGGGAATATTAGGACATCTTACTTGTCTCCTGAAAAACATGTATGTGGGTCAGAAGCAACAGAACTGACATGAAATAACTGACCAGGTCAAATTTGGAAAAAAAAGTGAGTCAAGGCTGTATATTTTCATCTAGCTTAATTAACTTATATGCAGAATACATCATATAAAATCCTGGGCTGGATGAATCACAAGCTGGAGTCAAGACTGCCAGGAAAAATAATTTCAGATATTAAGATGATAACACTGTAATGGCAGAAAATGAAAAGGAAGTAAAGAGCCTCTTGGTGATGATCAAAGAGGAGAGTGAAAAGGCTGACTAGAAACTCAACATTAAAAAAAAAACTAGATCATAGCATCCACTCCCTTGACTTCATGCCAAATATTAATAGAAGTGGTAAAGCTGGAAGCTGTGACAGATTATTTTTCTCTTGGCCTCAAAATCACTCTAGACAGTAACAGCAACCATGAAATTAAAGATGCGTGCTCCTTGGAAGGAAAGCTATGACAAACGTAGGCAGTGTACTAAAAGCAGAGACATCATCTTTTGACACCTTTGTGTCAAAGGATCCAGATTGGAAAAGAAGAAGTAAAACTCTCACTGTTTGCAGATGACATGATCCTCTACATAGAAAACCCTAAAGACTCTACCAGAAAATTACTAGAGCTAATCAGTGAATATAGTAAAGTTGCAGGATACAAAATCAACACACAGAAATCCCTGGCATTCCTATACACTAACAATGAGAAAACAGAAAGAGAAATTAAGGAAGCAATTTCATTCACCATCGAAACAAAAAGAATAAAATACTTAGGAGTATTTCTACCTAAAGAAACAAAAGACTTATATATAGAAAACTATAAAACACTGATGAAAGAAATCAAAGAGGACACAAATAGATGGAGAAATATACCGTGTTCATGGATTGGAAGAATCAATATAGTGAAAATGAGTATACTACCCAAAGCAATCTATAGATTCAATGCAATTCCTATCAAGCTACCAAAGGTCTTTTTCAGAGAATTAGAACAAATAATCTCACAATTTGTATGGAAATACAAAAAAACCTCATATAGCCAAAGCAATCTTGAGAAAGAAGAATGGAACTGGCGGAATCAACCTACCTGACTTTAGGCTATACTATAAAGCCACAGTCATTAAGACAGTATGGTACTGGCACAAAGACAGAAATATAGATCAATGGAACAAAATGGAAAGCGCAGAGATAAATCCACATAGCTATGGACACCTTATCTTTGACAAAGGAGGCAAGAATATACAATGGAGAAAAGACAATCTCTTTAACAAGTGGTGCTAGGAAAACTGGAGAGCCACTTATAAAAGAATGAAACTAGAACACTTTTCTAACACCATGCACAAAGATAAACTCAAAATGGATCAAAGATCTAATCATAAGACCAGAAACTATAAAACTCCTAGAGGATAACATAGGCAAAACACTCTCCGACATAAACCAAAGCGGGATCCTCTATGACCCACCTCCCAGAATATCAGAAATAAAAGCATGAATAAACAAATGGGACCCAATTAAAATTAAAAGCTTCTGCACAACAAAGGAAACTATAAGCAAGGTGAAAAGACAGCCTTCAGAATGGGAGAAAATAATAGTAAACGAAGCAATGGACAAACAATTAATCTCAAAAATATACAAGCAACTCCTGCAGCTCCATTCCAGAAAAATAAATGACCCAATCAAAAAGTGGGCCGAAGAACTAAACAGACATTTCTCCAAAGAAGACATACAAATGGCTAACAAACACATGAAAAGATGCTCAACATCACTCATTATCAGAGAAATGCAAATCAAAACCACAATGAGGTACCACTTTACACCAGTTAGAATGGCTGCAATCCAAAAATCTACAAGCAATAAATGCTGGAGAGGATGTGGAGAAAAGGGAACCCTCTTACACTGTTGGTGGGAATGCAAACTAGTACAGCCACTATGGAGAACAGTGTGAAGATTCCTTAAAAAACTGCAAATAGACCTGCCATATGACCCAGCAATCCCACTGCTGGGCATACACACCGAGGGAACCAGAATTGAAAGAGCCACGTGTACCCCAATGTTCATCACTGCATTGTTTACAATAGCCAGGACATGGAAGCAACCTAGATGTCCATCAACAGACGAATGGATAAGAAAGCTGTGGTACATATACACAGTGGAATATTATTCAGCATTAAAAAAAGAATCATTTGAAGCAGTTCTACTCAGGTGGATGGAACTGGAGCCTATTATCCAGAGTGAAGTAAGCCAGAAGGAAAAACAAAAATACAGTATAAGAATGCATATATATGGAATTTAGAAAGATGGTAATGAGAACCCTGTATGTGAGACAGCAAAAGAAACGCAGATGTATAGAACAGTCTTGTGGACTCTATGGAAGAGGGCAAGGGTGGTATGATATGTGAGAACGGCATTGAAACATGTTAATTATCATATGTGAAATCAATCGCCAGCCCAGGTTTGGTGCTCAGGGCTGGTACACCGGGATGACCCAGAGAGAGGGAATCGGGAGGGAGGAGGGAGGGGGGTTCTGGAAGGGGAACATATGTATACCCATGGCATATTCATGTCAATGTATGGCAAAACCAACACAATAAAGAAAATTAAAAAAAAAGAAAATTACAATTAAGAAAAACAAAGCTGCATAGTCAAATAGACATATAGTCAAAGCTATGCTTTTTCTAGTTGTCATGTACAGATATGAGTGTTGGTCCATAAAGAAGGCTGAGTGCTGAAGAACTGATTATTTCATATTGTGGTGTTGGAGAGGACTCTTGAGAGTCCTTGGGACTGCAAAGAAATCAAACCAGTCAATGCTAAAGGAAACCAACCTTGATTATTCATTGGAAAGACTGATGCTGAATCTCCAATACTTTTGCCCCCTGATGTAAAAATCTTATTCATTGTAAAAGACACTGCTGTTGGGAAAGATCGAAGGCTAAAGAAGAAGAAAGCAGAGAATGGGATGGTTTGATAGCTTAATCAACTCAATGGACATGAATTTAACAAACTCTAGGAGATAGTTGAGGACAGGGAAGCCAGGTGTACTATAGTCCATAGTCTTGCAAAGATTTGAACATGACTTAGTGACTGAACAACAACAATAATAACCATCATGTGGATATAGGAGAAACGTAAGGAGCATTCTCATAACTGGGAAGATCTAACTTCTGTCCAGATTTTTAATTGAACTTTATTGATTTCCATTATTTAGATTTTCCTCAAAGATTGTGTGACTTAAACTTTTTAATATGCAGTTTTCCAATATAAAAAAAATCAGAAAAATAGAGAAAAAGATAAATGAAAATATGTAGAACACAGTAAATCCTTAAATATTTTTGACTGTGTGTTTGTGTATATACTATGCCCTATACTAATTTATCTAGTGTTTTAAAATAAATGCTGCATGTTGCATAGATAACCCTAATTTTTTCCCTCTATACTTTTTTTGCATATAATTTGTTGCTTCCACCAAGAGATGGAGTCAGTTTCTTCATCTCTTGTCTATTTCTCCACTCCTTGTCACAAATCTTCTTTGTGACTTTATGACTGAAAGTATGTTTTTCCACTTTTGAGCATGGGCCTTAAAGAGCATTGTATATTCTGCTCACTTGCTGGGAACTATGTCAAACTTTCATGTAAACACTCTTTGACAAGTGTGCTAAATGGGAAGAGACACATGGCTTCCTTGCTCCCCTTAGGTTGACAGTCAAACAGTACTCAAAAGCAGAATTATGAGCAACTGATCAAAAATGAGTGAACCAAGTTATGACTGGGGAAAAAAAATAAAACAAAAACAAATGAATACAACTTAAGTTTCTGACCCCGCCCCAGTCGTAAGCTGAATCAATGCTGTTGAAAGCCATTGAGCATTAGATGTCTAATACACCAGTCTTGCTTGTCTTGTAAACATTTTCTTTAAAAAATAAGTTTTACTTGTTTGTGCTGTATAAAGCACAATGTAGTTGAAGGAGCCCTGAATTAGCATCAAGTAATCTAATTCCTAACTCCCACATTGACAAATGTATTACTGCAAACACACCAAATTTATTGTGAGTTTCAGTTTCTATATCTATAGACAGAGATTATGTTTAATACATTTTCTACCTTGATGGTTTGTAATGAATAAATGAGAAATTAAACATGAAATTGTTTTGTATGACTTAATGCTCATTTTCCTTTCTTTGAGTTTTGGTTATCCAATTTAGAAAAATTCAAGGGTCGACCTAATTCAAAATATCTATAATATAATTGGTTAATGGTAGTTTTAGAGAATCTAATTCAAGATACATTTCCATATCTCTGAGAGGTGCTCACAATGGGACCATTACTGAATAACATGTTGAACCATAGCGTAGATACCTACCAGGGGATCTCTTAAAATGTACACAATATTAAATCATCCACACTAAAATAGTGGTAGTTGGAAAGTAGAGTGGGGTTCAGGTATAAATTGTATGAGTAATCCCTTCTCCAGTACAATTTTAAGAAAAGAAATTCTTATACCCTATCTTATTTTCCTATCAATTCTTTCATTTGTAAAGCACCCCCTTTGAATTTGACAGAAATGATCAACGGCAAAATTAAAATGATTTAAGAGCCTGTAAAATATGTAAAATGATAAATCCTCAGTGCTCTGTCCAGTTTACTAATTAAAAATTTTCAGAAGTAGATTTCAGAATGAAAGACTCTGTAGGTGAATTAGCAGCAGATCAAACTTTAAGAATTTTTTTTTTTAATTTGCCTTTTCATACTGTTCATGTTCATGGGATTCACAAGGCAAGAATATTGGACTAGTTTGCCATTTCCTCCTCCAGGGGACCATGTTTTTTCAGAGCTCCCCACTATGACCGTTCCATCTTTGGTGACCCTGTATGGCATGGCTCATAGCTTCATTGAGTTACACAAGCCCCTTCATCATGACAAGGCTGTGAGCCATGAAGATCCAGATCCATCTGCTATACAATTCATAACATTGTATAGCAGACAGTGACTAAAACCATCCCAAAGAAAAAGAAATGCAAGAAGGCAAACTGGTTGTCTGAGGAGGCTTTACAAATTGTTGAGGAAAGAAGAGAATTGAAAAGCAACAAAGAAAGGGAAAACTATACCCAACTGAATGCAGAGTTCCAGAGAAAAGTAAGGGGAGATAAGAAGGCCTTCTTCAACAAACAGTGCAAAGAGGCAGAGGAAAGCAATAGAATGGGAAAGACTAGAGATCTTTTCAAGAAAATTGGGGATATCAAGGAAACATTTCATTCAAAGATGGGCATGATAGGGGACAGAAACAGGAGCTGACAGAAACAGAAGAGACTAAGAAGAGGTGGCAAGAATACATAGAAGAACTATATAAAAAAGGCGTTAATGACTGGGATAACCACCATGGTATAGTCACTCACTGAGAGCCAGAGATTCTGGAGTGTGAAGTCAAGGGGGCCTTAGGAAGCATAAGTATCAGTTCAGTCGTTCAGTCATGTCTGACTCTTTGTGACCCCATGGACTGCAGGAAGCATCACTACAAACAGAGCTAGTAGAGATGATGGAATTCCAGCTGAGCTATTACAAATCCTACAAGATAATGCTGTGAAAGTGCTGCGCTCAATATGTCAACAATTTTGGAAAACTCAGCAGTGGCCACAGGACTGGAAAATGTTAGTTTTCATTCCAATCCCAAGAAGGGCAGTGCCAAAGAATGTTCAAACTACAGCACAATTGCACTAATTTCATATGCTAGCAAAGTAATGATCAAAATCCTTGAAGCTAGGCTTTGTTCAACAGTATGCGAACTGAGAAATCCCAAATGTATAAGCTGGGTTTAGAAAAGGCAGAGGAACCAGAGATCAAATTGCCAACATTCATTAGATCTTAGGGAAAGCAAGGGAATTCCAGAAGAGCATCTATGCCTGCTTCATTGAATACAAGAAAGCCTTTGACTGTGTGGATCAGAAAAAACTGTGAAAAATTCTTCAAGAGATGGAAATACCAGACCACCTTACCTGCCTTCTGAGAAATCTATATGTAGGTCAAGAAGCAACAGTTAGAACCAGACATGGGACAATGGAGTGGTTCCAAATTAGGAAAGGAGTACATCAAGGCTGTATATTGTCACCTTGCTTATGTAACTTATATGCAGAGTATATCATGTGAAATGCCAGACTAAATGAAGCACAAGCTGGAATCAAGATTTCCAAGAGAAATATCAATAACCTCAGATATGAAGATGACCCTTATGGCACAAAGCAAAGAGGAACTAAAGAGCCTCTTGATGAAAATGAAAGAAGAGAGTAAACAAGCTGTCTTAAAACTCAACATTAAAAAAACTAAGATCATGGCATCTGGCCCCATAACTTCATGGCAAATAGATGGGGAAATGGTGGAAACAGTGAGAGACTTGATTTTCTTGGGCTCCAAAATCACTGCAGATGATGACAGCAGCCATGAAATTAAAAGATGCTTGCTCATTGGAAGAAAAGCTATGACCAACCTAGACAGCATATTAAAAAGAAGAGACATTACTGACAAAGGTCCGTCTAGTCAAAGCTATGATTTTTCCAGTAGTCATGTATGGATGTGAGAATTGGACCACAAAGAAAGCTGAGTGCTGAAGAGCTGATGCTTTTGAACTGTGGTGTTGGAGAAGATTCCTGAGAGTCCTTTGGCCTACAAGGAGATCAAAACAGTCAATCCTAGAGGAAATCAGCCCTGCATATTCACTGGAAGAACTGATGCTGAAGTTGAAACTCCAATACTTTGGCCACCTGATGCGAAGAATTGACTCATTGGAGAAGACCCTCTGATTCTGGGAAAGGCTGAAGGCAGGAGAAGGGGATGAACGAGGATGAAGTGGTAGAAAGGCATCACTGACTCAGTGGACATGAGTTTGAGCAAGCTCCGGGAGTTGGTGATGGACAGGGAAGCCTGGTGTGCTGCAGTCAATGGGGTCTCACAGACTCAAACCTGACTGAGCAACTGAAGTGAGCAGTATAATATAGTAGAAAACTTACTTAAGTAGAGCATCAGAAAGTCTGGACTCTAATTCTGATTGGTTTGTACTTGATTTTTACATTTATCTCAGAACTTGCTGAGATGTTATATGGTCTTTATTTTCTTACTTGTTTAGGAAAAAAGAATCCTGCTACATTGTCTTCCCTATTTGGATCACAAAAAGATAATGTTGGGTTGGCAAAAAAGTTCATTTGCATTTTTCTGTAAATGTTATAAAAAACCCAAATGAACTTTTTGGCCACCCAGTGGATAACAAGTAGCAGTTATACTTCTTTCTTGGCTGTTACCCTTACCAGTCAAAGAGGTCAAGGAGAAGAGTAATGTGGCTTAATATATGGAATAGAACCAGTGCCTTTGTCTGACCTGTGCACTTGTCTGACCTGAGATTGTCATAGAAAATGGAGAAACATTCAATGGAATTGGTATGACTGCTCCTATTTGGCCAGTGACAACCATTTGTTGAAACTGAGGACATGGTAATTACCAACAACAATATTGCCTATTGTTTGTGCAATGATTAAAAGACTACTTCAAAGTATGTTTACATATTTATCTCCTTTTAATTCTTATAATAATTCTGTATGATTAGGGAAGTATTACCTTCATTTTTACAGATGAGGAAAATGAGGCCAGAATGAGTTAAATGATTTGTTCTAGAACACAGATGTTAGTTGCCAAATTGGAGATGGGAATACCAGACCATTTTACCTGTCTCCTGAGAAACCTGTATGCGGGTCAAGAAGCAATAGTTAGAATCCTGTATGGAACAACTGACTTGTTCAAGATTCAGAAAGGAGTACAACAGAGCTCTCTGCTGTCACCCTGTTTGTTTAACCTATAGGCTGAGCACATCATGAGAAATGCTGGGCTGGATGAGTTACAAGCTGGAATCAAGATAAGCAGGAGAAACAACAACCTCAGATATCTGGATGATACCACTCTAATGGCAGAAAGCAAAGAGGAACTAAAGAGCCTCTTGATGGAGGGTGAAGAAGGAAAGTGAAAGAACTGGCTTAAACCTAAGTGTTAACAAAACTAATATCATCAGCCCTGTTACTTTATGGCAAATAGAAAGGGAAAAGGTGCAAGTAGTGACAGATTTCTTCTTGGGCTCTAAAATCACTGTGGATGGTGACTGCAGCCATGAAATCAGATGATTGCTTTTTTGGTAGGAAAGTGATGACAAACCTAGAGAGTATGTTGAGAAGCAGAGCCATTAGTCTGCCAACAGAAGTCCATATAGTCAAGACTATGGTCTTCCCAGTGGTCACATACCATTGTGAGAACTGGATGGTAAAGAAGGCAGAAGGCCAAAGAATTGATGCCTTCGAACTGTGGCACTGGAGAAGACTCCTGACAAAGTCCCTTGGACAGCAAGGAGATCAAACTAGTCAATCTTCAGGGAGATTAACTCTGAATATTCCCTGGAAGGACTGATGCTGAAGCTTGAGCTCCAGTCATCTGGTGATCTGGTGTGAACAGACAACTCATTGGAAAGTTCCTGATGTTGGAAAGATTGAGGGCAGAAGGAGAAGAGGGTGTCAGAGGATGAGATGGCTGAATGGCATCATTGATACAATGGACATGAACTTGGGCAAACTTCAGGAGATGGTGTGGGACAGGAAGGCCTGACTTGCTACAGTCCGTGGGGTCACAAAGAGTTAGCCATGACTGGGCGACAGAACAACTGCTAACCCCTAGTCTCATGTTCCTCCCAACAGATAGCCATGCCCTCATTCATTTTGCCTTGTAATATACTCTCTTCTGTTTCCCTAGATGACTTCTTTTACAAAAGTATGTTTTATAGTTTATGTTAAAAAAATAAAAAATGTAAATGGAAGGTGGGGTGATTATTCTGTCACATATGCTCAATGAACTAACTCACTGGTTTCATGAATATGAAGTGATCTAGAGGAATATGTATTTATGTAACAATCAAGTATGTTGGGGAAATGTATGTGGCTGATACAGATACATTGATTTTCATTCTAATATTAGTTTAAATAAATTATATGTTAGGGCCCAGCCAACAAATGTATCCATTATAGTTAATTTCTCTAATTTGGTTAAAGGACTCTAGATTTATTCAGCAGTATAAATATATCAGATTATATAAAATTAATAGCTTAAGTCCATTCATATGGCTTTAATTAGAATGCAGGGATTGAGATGAAAAAAATCAAGTGAGAGCTCTGCCTTTGATTATAATTGTATCTGCTCTAGTATCAATTTCTGCAAAGGCAAGCATGTGTTGGCTTCATTTAATACATGCTCGTTCAAAGAAGCTGAGCAATGGCTTAATTACACTTTGAAGGCTTTCATTAAAATATATTGTTTGTCTAAATACCAGTTTAGTTCACTTTATTTAATTATCCAACAGTATTTACCAGGCCAGGAATATAATTGTATACATTGAAAAAAATAGTTGATTGTGTTATGTTTCAAGGAAAATAAATTCATTTTTGTGAAGCCTTGCTGGAATTTTGAAAACTATCCTATTTCCAATATATGTACTTGTCTCCATATTTGGCTTTGGGAATCTGACTAACTCATTTTCTTCCAAGGAAAGAACTTTTTAGGAGAAAACAATTCCTTGATGGACAATAATATTCTTATCATGTGGTTGCTGGACCTTCCCACAAAAATCAGGGAGCTAAATGAGTTTTATAGTCAATGGTTTCTTTTACATTTGCCAGCTTGCTTAGCTGTGGATACTTAGAGTTTCCAAGAAAGAAAGTTAGACCATTCAATCTAAATTTCTTCAGACCTCAGTTTTCCTTTCCATTATTTCCTCTTCTTCTTCCTTTGTCTTCAAATCTCTTCCTTTGCTTAAGGTCTTGGCTCCAAACCTTATGGTCAAGAGCGTAATAAGAAAAAGAGTTGTGTTTCCTGGCCATTAGTTCAGAAATATGCTCCTCACAAATTATCTTTGTGCCAGAAACTTACCATAAAATATTTATTGGTTTTGATCCTGATGTATTTTGAGTCTGAAAAATGCCTTCTACTTAAATGAAAATGTCCCCGGGGGGACAGAGAAACTTTTAAGCTACTATCAATTAAACTCATAGCTTATAGTGGGTAGTTGGTTTATGAAAATTGAGATTAAATATCTCCAAGAATTGAAGGACACAGTATATGTTTCAGGCAAAAAGGAGAGAGTGGCATAGAAAAGATAATTGGAAGATGTCTTATTCCCCAGCCTCTTTTTTTCCTGAAGTTTTGTTCTGTCCTTGAGTCACATGTCCTATTTCTCTTTCTTCCTTTCCTACTTCCACTACTATCTTTCATGCAACTCATCCTCTCTCTAGAACTCAAACAGAACATGTAGTTATTGGATAAGATTGAGTGTACAATACAGGAGAAGTTAAGTATTGGAGATATGAAAAACATTACTCTTTTTGGGTTTAAAAATTCTCAATTTCTGATCTTATAGTCATGTTAGTTAAGAGCATGGATATTGAAGCCATGGTTCAGATCCAAGAGTTGTCCCTTGTTTTTTGTGTGACCTTGGGCATATTTTCCTCATATCTTCTCTAAACTTCCAATTTCTTTTTTTTTTTTCACTTCTTGCCACTTTATTTTTTAATTGAAGAATAATTACTTTACAGAATTTTGTTGTTTTCTGTGAAACAGCAGCAAGAATCAGCCATGGGTACACCCATGGCCCATCCCTCCCAAACCTCTCTCCCATCCCAACCTTCTAGATTGTCACAAAGCCCCTGTTTGAGTTCTCTCAGTCATACAGCAAATTCCCATTGGCTATCTATTTTACATATGTTATTGTAAGTTTCCATATTACTCTCTCTTACATCTCACCCTCTCCTTTCTCCTCTCACACAGGCCCATAGGTCTGTTCTCTATATCTGTTTCTCCATTGCTGGCCTGCAAATAGATTCATCAGTACCATCTTTATAGATTCCATATACATGTGTCAGTATATGATATTTATATTTCTCTTTCTGACTTCACTCTGTATAATAGGCTCTAGGTTCATCCACCTCATTAGAACTGACTCAAACACGTTCCCTTTTATGGATGAGTAACATTCCATTGTATATGTATACCACAGCTTCTTTACCCATTCATCTGTCAAGGAATATCAAGGTTGCTCACATGTTCTAGCTATTGTAAATAGTGCTGCAATGAGCACTGGGGTACTTGTGTCTTTTTCAGTTTTGGTTTCCTCAGGGTATATACCTAGGAGTGGGATTGCTGGGTCATATGCTGGTTTTATTCCTAGTTTTTAAAGGAATCTCCATACTGTCTTGCAGAGTGGCTGTATCAGTTGCTTTCCCACCAGGAATGCAAGAAGGTTCCCTTTTCTCCACACCCTCTCCAGCATTTATTGTTTGTAGACTTTTTGATGATGGCCATTCTGACTGGTGTCAGGTGGTATTTAATTGTAGTTTTGATTTGCATTTCTCTAGTAGTGAGCGATGTTGAGCATCTTTTCATGTGTTTGGTAGCCATCTGTATGTCTTCTTTGGAAAAATGTCTGTTTAGGTCTTATTCTCAGTTTTGACTGAATTGTTTGTTTTTCTGGCATTGTGTTGTAGGAGCTGCTTGTATATTTTGGAAATTAATCCTTTGTCAGTTGTTTCTTTTGGTATTATTTTCTTCCATTCTGAGGGTTGTCTTTTCACCTTGCTTATAGTTTCCTTTGCTATGTAAAAGCTTTTAAGTTTAATTAGGCCCTGCTTGTTTGTTTTTATTTCCATTAATCTAAGAGGTGGGTCATAGAAGATCTTGCTTTGGTTTATGTCATCATGTGTTCTGCCTATGTTTTACTCTAAGAGTTTTATAATTTCTGGTCATACATTTAGGTCTTTAGTCCATTTTTAGTTTATCTTTGTGTATGTTATTAGGAAATATTCTAATTTCATTTTTTTGCATGTAACTGTCCAGTTTCCCAAGCACCACTTATAGAACAGGCTATCTTTGCTCTATTATATATTCTTGCCTCTTTTTGTCAAAAATAAGGTACCCATAGGTGCATGAATTTATCTCCAGGCTCTCTATTTTGTTCCATTGGTCTCTATTTCTGTTTTTGTGCCAGTACCATACTGTCTTGATGACTATAGCTCTGTAGTGTATTTCGAAGTCAGGAAAATTGATTCCTCCAGGTCCATTCTTCTTTCTCAAGCCTGCATTGGCTACTTGGGGTCTTTTGTGTGTCCATATGAATTGTGAAACTTTTGTTCTAGTTCTGTGAAAAATGCCATTGATAATTTCATAGGGATCATATTGAATTTGTCAATTGTATTTGGTAATACAGTCATTTTCAAATATTGATTCTGCCTACCCAGGAACGGGGAATATCTCTCCATCTGTTTATGTCATCTTTGATTTCTTTCATCAGTGTCTTTTAATTTTCCATATACAGTTCTTTTGTCTCCTTAGGTAAATTTATTCCTAGATATTTAATTCTTTTTGTTGCAATGGTGAATGGGATTGATTCCTTAATTTTTCTTTCTGATTTTTCATTGTTACTATACAGGAATGAAGGTGATTTCTGTTTATTGACCTTGAATCTCACGACTTTGTTGAGTTCACTGATTAGCTCTAGTAATGTTCTGATAGTTTCTTTTGGATTTTCTATGTATAGTATCATGTTGTCTGCAAACAGTGAGAGTTTTATTTCTTCTTTTCTGATCTGGATTCATTTTGTTTCTATTTCTTCTCTAATTGCCATAGCGAGGACTTCCAAAACTATGTTGAATAATAGTGGTGAGAGTGGATACCCTTATCTTCTTCCTGATCTTAGAGGGAATGTTTTTAGTTTATCACCATTGAGAATAATGTTTGCTGTAGGCTAATCATATATGGCATTTACTATGTTGAGGTAGGTTCCTTATTGTTTGAAGCATTTTTATCATAAATGAGTGCTGAATTTTATTAAAGGCTTTTTCATCTATTGAGATGATTGTATGGTTTTTAATCTTCAAATTTGTTAATATGGCATATCACATTGATTGATTTATGTATATTGAAGAATCCTTGCATCCTTGGTATAAATCTGACTTGATCATGGTGTATGAGCTTTTTAACGTGTTGTTGAATACTGTTTGCTAGAATTTGGTTGAGGGTTTTGCATCTATTTTCATCAATGATATTGGCCTGTAAGTTTCCTTTTTGTGTGTGTTGTCTTTGTCTGATTTTGGTATCAGGGTGATTGTGGCTTTCTAGAATGAGTTTTGGAGTGTTCCTTTCTCTATAATTTTTTGGAAGAATTCAAAAAAATAGTCATTAGCTCTTCTCTAAATGTTTGATAGTATTCCTCTGTGAAACCATCTGGCCCTGGGTTTTTGTTTTTTTGGGAGATTTTTGATCACAGTTTAGATTTCAGTGTTTGTAATTAGCTTGTTTATAATTTCTATTGCTTCCTGGTTCAGTCTTGAGAGGTTGAACTTTTCTAAGAATCTGTCCATTTCCTCTAGCTTTTCCATTTTATTGGCATATAGTTTCTCATAATATTCTCTTATGATCTTTTATATTTCTGTGTTGTCTATTATAACCTTTTTCATTTCTAATTTTGTTGATTTGATTTTTCTCCCTTTTTTTCTCAATGAGTTTGGCTAGTGGTTTGCAAATTTTGTTTATCTTCTCAAAGAATCAGCTTTTAGTTTTATTAATCTTTGGTTTTGTTTCCTTCATTTCTTTTTCATTTATTTCTGCTCTGATCTTTATAATTTCTTTCCTTCTGCTAACTTTGGGGTTTTTTTGGTTCTTCTTTTTGCAGCTGCTTTAGATGTAGAGTTAGGTTGTCTATTTGGTGCTTTTCTTGTTCCTTGAGATAAGATTGTATTGCTATAAACTTCCCTCTTAGAACTGCTTTTGCTGAATCCTATAGGTTTTGAGTCGTCATTTTTTTCATTGTCATTTGTTTATAGGAATCTTTTGATTTCCTTTCTTATTTCTCCAGAAACCTCTTCATTATTTAGTAATGTATTATTTAATATCAATGAGTTTGTGTTTATTGCAGTTTTTATTTTCCAGTAGTTGATATCTAGTCTCATAGTCTTGTGGTCAGAGAAGATATTTGATATGATTTCAGTTTTCTTAATCTACTGAGGCTTAATTTGTGGCCCAAGATGTGGCCTACCCTGGAGAATATTCCATGTGAACTTGAGAAGAAACTGTGTTCTTCTTCATTTGGATGGGGAAAGTCCTGAAGATGTCAACTATGTGAACTATGTTCATTTGATCTCATGTTTCATTTAAGGTTTGTTTCCTTATTGATTCTGTTTTGATGACCTATCTATTGGTGTAGTAAGTGGGGTGTTAAAGTCCCCTATTATTATTGTGTTACTGTCAATTTTCCCTCTTATGCCTGTTAGTGATTGCCTTATGTGTTGAGTTGCTCCTAATGTTGGGTGCATACATATTTACAATCGTTATGTCTTCTTGGATTGATCCCTTGATGATTTTGTAGTGTCCTTCTTTGTCTCTTATAATATTCTTTATTTTAAAGTCTATTTTGTCTGAAATAAGAATTTCAATTCTGCTTTCTTTTGGTTTCCATTCACATGGAATATCTTTTCCCCTCCTTTCAGTTTGCATGTGTCTCTAGGTGTGAAATGGGTCTCTTGTAGGCAGCATATATATAGGTCTTGTTTTTGTATCCAGATAGTCTGTATCTTTTCGTTGGTGCACTTAATGTTTACATTTAAGGTAATTATTGACATATATGTTCCTTTTGGCATTTACTTAATTCTGGGTTTGTTTTTGTAGGTCTTTCCTTTCTCTTATGTTCACTGGCTATGTAAGTCCCTTTAGCATTTGGTGTAAGGCTGGTCTGGTGGTGCTAAATTCTCTTGTTTTGCTTGTCTGTGAAGCTTTTGAATACTCCATTAACTTAGAAGGAGATCTTTGTCAGCTATAGTAATCTTGGTTGTAGATTTTTTTCTTTCAGTACTTTAAATATATCCTGCCATTCCCTCTGGCCTGCAGACTTTCCGCTAAAAGACCTGCTGTTAATTGTATGGGTTTTCCCTTGTATGTTACTTATTGTTTTCCCTTGCTGCTTTTAATATTTCTTTGTGCTTAATCTGTTAGCTTGATTAATATGTGTCTCAATGTGTTTCTCCTTGGGTTTATCCTGTAAGGGACTCTCTGTGCTTCTTAGACTTGATTGACTATTTCCTTTCCCATGTTGGGGAAGTTTTCAACTATAATTTCTTCAAAAATTTTCTCAGTGCCTTCTTTTTTTCTTCTTCCTCTCGGACTCCTATAACTTGAAAGTTGGTGCTTTTAATATTGTCTCAAAGGTCTCTGATGCTATCCTCAATTCTTTTCATTCTTTTCCCTTTATTTGGCTCCTCAGCAGTTATTTCCACCATTCTATCTTCCAGCTCACTTATCTGTTCTTCTGTCTCAGTTATTCTGTTATTCATTCCTTCTAGAGTATTTTTAATTTCAGTATTTGTGTTATTCACCTCTGTTTGCATATTCTTTATTTCTTCTATGTCCTTGGTGATTGTATTAACTGTCTTAATTGTTTCTTAAATTTTATCCATTCTATTTTCAAGTCTTCAGAGTATCTTTACTGTCATTATTCTGAAATCTCTTTCAGGTAGATTGCTAATTTCCTCTTTGTTTATTTGGTCTGAGTTTCTACTTTGTTCTTTAATTTGTGCTGCATTTTTCTGCCTTCTCATTTTTTTTCCCCTAACTTGTTCCACTTGAGGTCTCCTTTTCCCACACTTTAGGGTTGTATTCCTTCTTCGTTTTAGTTTTTACCCTTGGGGGTAAAGGCTGGTTGAGTGGTTTGTGTTGATTTCTCATTAGGGATGACTTGTGCTGGTGTTCTAGTGGGAGGAGATCACACAGGTAGTTAAAGAAATAATTGTACATATACACACACTTCCACACACACAGTTATAACCAAAGTATTCTAAAGACTACAGGAGATTGACTTGGTGAACAAGGGAAACCAAAATTGATATCAACCAATTAAAAGCAGAGCTAGCTGATGCTCAAAGCAGAAAACTGAGCCTAAGCAGAGTGCCAAGTGGGGAATATAGCAAGTAAGTTGGTGAAAAAGAGTGAAGGAAAAAAGGTAGGAGAAAACATAGAAAAAAGAAGAGAAGGGAGAGAAAAGGAAGGAGTGGAAAAAAGGGTAAAAATGAGAGAGAAAATAAAAAATAGAAAAGCAAAGATAAATAGACATATGTGAAAATGATTTATATATATTCAGGAATAGTTACTATAAGAAAAGCAGTCAAATATACAAAAACAAAATCAGAAAAATACAAAAAAAGGGGATAAAAAAGAAAATCTTGAAATGAAGCAAAGAAGAACACTCCACAGCACTGCAAATGTTAATATGAAGGTAGAAATATATAGGGGGAATAAACAGTATGATTTATAAGAAAAAAAAAGTTCTCAAGGTCGTAGTTCTCCTTGGTTGTGGAGTCTATCCCCATGCATGGGACTGGGTTAGTGTCCTGTGATGTTTTTCTGGTTGGAGGAGCATGTGCCTGTGTTCTGATTGATGGAACTGGATCTCACTTCTCTGAAGGGTAGTGCAGTGTCTAGGAGTAGGTTTTGGGGTGTCTATGGTTCAGTATTTCTTTGGGCAGTCCTCCTAACTTTGGCAGTGTAGACACATCTATTTCCACAGTCGCGTTGAAGTGGCTCTCTCAGCATATGGTCACTGGCACTACTTGTGCCTACTTGTCCTCTACTTGTCCCTGGAATCTTTGCCAGTGCTTCTGTTCCCTGGCCTCACCCTGCACTTCAGGCTGAACTTTCTAGGTAGGGGCTTTGTGTGTCTTTTCTCAGCTCCCTGGCTGAGAAAAGTGTCGCAGAGACTTGTGTGGGCTTCCCTCACCACCCCCTGAGCTCACCCTCTGCTTCTCAGGGCTTGTGTTCACTTGTCTCGGCTCCCTGGACCCGCCCTCTGCATCATGGGGCTTGTGTGCACTTGTTTCAGCTCACCAGCCTGCCTTCTCTATTGTGGGGTTTGTGTGTGCTTCTTCTGCTCCCTCGGCCTGCCTGCTACACCTCTGAGGGTTGTGTGTGCTGGAGAGGTTTGCATGCCACCCCTCTCTACCTTGGCACCCCGGGCCTGTCCTTTGTACTGCAAGGCTTCTGTTGGCTTCTCTCAGTTCCCCGAGCCTGCCCTCTGGTTGGGGCCACAGTTATGAGCTGCTTATGGGCTGAGAAGTGCAATATCTTTGTTTTCTGTTTTCTAAGTCCTGGCTCTGCCCAGTTTTCCAAGATTCCTCAGCTCCCCCTTGGGTACGCCTGTGAGGGAGCTTCCCAGTGCACGGAACTCTTTTTGCTCAGGACTCCCTACCTCCCTCGGGGCACAAGCTCCCATCCAGAAGTTCTCTCTCTTTTCCCTTTTTAGGTCTCCATCCTCTCTCTTGACTCATTCCAGGGAGCTTAGCCTGCCCCTTGGAGGCCTGGGGTCTTCTGCTGTTATCTAGAAGTTGCTTTGTAGGAGTTTTTCCATATCTTGATGAGTTTTTTATGTATTTGTTGGAAGGCTGGTGATCTCCCCATCTTACTTCTCTGCCATCTTCTTCCACTCCCAAATTTCTTGGAGCAAAATCTAACTTAAGGTAGTTGTGAGGATTATTTAACTAATTAGCACAGTGACTAGTGCATAGTAAGTGTTCAACATATGATAGATGATAATAATAAAAAGTGTTAGTGTAACAACAAAAACTAAGGTACATATAACCAGATTTCATTTATAGTACACAAATAACATATTTATCAACTAATAAATAATGTTAGTTTATTAATAATAATATAGTAGTGGTGCTATAACCTTTGTTAATTGGAAAGCTCATTTTAAACTATTCTGATCATGCCTAAATACTAAGAAATCACTTTAAAAATAAAATTCAAAAGCAGACATGAGCAGGTCAATAAACATTTGGATCCCATTCATTGAAACCCATGTCCTCAACTTACAATGCTACAGGCTATTAATCAACTTAAATTATCTTGCTATAATAAATTAAAAAGAATTGGTATATGTTCTGTGTCTGCTAAAGGAAAATAACTTTTAGCAGTAAAGACTGGTCTCTAAGTATCCAACTATGAGAATGAGAAAGGAGAACTTAAAAACTGCGAAATATGCTATGAGAATCAGATACTGTTTCTTTAGGAAGAGATAACCAAGGATAGATATCCATCTAGTCCTTCTAGTCTGTCTAGTCAAAGCTATGGTTTTTCCAGTGGTCATGTATGGATGTGAAAGTTGGACTATAAAGAAAGCTGAGTGCCAAAGAACTGATGCTTTTGAACTGTGGTGTTGGAGAAAACTCTTGAGAGTCCCTTGGACTGCATGGAGATCCAATCAGTACATCCTAAAGGAAATCAGTCCCGAGTGTTCATTGGAAGGACTGATGTTGAAGCTGAAACTCCAATACTTTGGCCACCTTATATGAAGAGCTAACTCATTGGAAAAGACCCTGATGCTGGGAAAGATTGAAGGTGGGAGGAGAAGGGGATGACAGAGGATGAGATGGTTGGATGGCATCACCGACTCAATGGACATGAGTTTGAGTAAACTCCAGGAGTTGGTGATGGACAGGGAGGCCTGTCATGCTGCAGTCTATGGGGTCACAAAGAGTTGGACACAACTGAGTGGCTGAATTGAACTGAACAGATATGCAGATAACACCACCCTTATGACAAAAAGTGAAGAGGAACTAAAGAGCCTCTTGATGAGGGTCAAAGAGGAGAGTGCAAAACCTGGCTTAAAACTCAACATTCAAGAAACCAAGATAATTGCATTTGGTCCCATCACTTCATGGCAAATAGATGGGGAAACAATGGAAACAGTGACAGGCTTTATTTTTGGGGGGCTCCAAAATCACTGCAGATGGTGACTGCAGCCATGAAATGAAAAGATGCTTGCTTCTTGGAAGAAAAGCTATGACCAAACTTGACAGTATATTAAAAAGCAGAGACATTACTTTGCCAGCAAAGGTCTGTATAATCAGACCTATGGTTTTCCAGTAATCATGTATGGATGTGAGATTTGGACCATAAAGAAGGCTGAGTTCCAAAGAATTGATGCTTTTGAACTGTGTCCCTTGAACTGCAAAGAGATCAAACCAGTCAATCCTAAAGGAAATCAACTCTGAATATCCACTGAAAGGACTGATGCTGAAATTGAAAAACTCCAATATTTGGCTACCTGGCAAAGAGCCAACTCATTGGAAAAGACCCTGATCTGGGAAAGACTGAAGGCAGGAGGAGAAAGGAATGACAGAGGATGAGATGGTTGGATGGCATCAGCGACTCAATGGACATGAGTTTGAGCAAGTTCCAGGAGATGGTGAAGGACAGGGAAGCCTGGTATGCTGCAGTCCATGGCGTCACAAAGAGTTGGACATGACTGAGAGACTGAACAACAACTACTATCCTTTATAATTTTGATGTATTGTTAACACACACTATCATCTAACATGGAAACTATTATTGTCCTCAGGTTAAAAAATGAGACTTGAAGTGTAGCATTTTTTACAATGTGACACAGGTAGAATGTGTCAAAACTGAACTCAAATCTGGGAGATCAAACCTTAAGGGAACACCTCTTTAAATTGTATCATCCTTGTGAAAACCACATGACAGAAATCTGCAAAAAGTTGTTCAGAAAGTGTTATGATGGACTTCCCAGAATACCCAATATTGGAGAAAAACAAGTTATCATCCACAGACCAAATCAGCCCCAATAACATTAAAATTTGACTCCAACATTACAATAGTCTTCGGTCAACTCTTTTACAAGTGGACACTCTTCTAACCTTAGAGACCTGGGTCTGCCTTCCCAGCTATGTTTGACTGTGTTCTGCTGAGATGGTAAAGAGACCGGGTTCAATCCCTGGGTTGGGAAGATTCCCTGGAGGAGGTCATGGCAACCCACTCCAGTATTCTTGCCTGGAGAATTCCCATGGACAGAGAAGCCTGGTGGGCTATAGCCCACGGGCTCACAAAGAGTCAGATACGACTGAACAACTAAGCACAGCACAACAGCAACCAGTATTTGGCACAGCCTCTGAAATTAGCAGTCTATGATATGAATGTAAAAGCAAATGCCCTTTCCCACTTTGCTAGATTAAGTTGGAAGGACAAAATTTTACCTACTTCAAAATTATGCTCGGAACTTGACCTTATGCATTAATTCTACTTATGGATAAAGCTCAGTCATTGGCAGACAGGATTTTATTTTGTTTTGTTTTGTTTTAGAATCTTGCTCTATGAACTTGGAAATAGAACCTGCATTCTATTTCTAGGTAATACTTTGGACACTTGACACTGTGTTTTCAAATTGTCAGTCTTAATTATATAAGGGATTTTGAAGATACTTTTTATTCTAGTATGACCATAACCACAAAACCCACTGAGAGAGAGGCGTCCCAGGAAATAGTAGGAGGATTTACATATCTCTAACATGGATGTCATGGATATGGGGGCTGAGATTATGATACAAAGAGGCTGATCAGAAACTATGTTTCATAAGTCTATCCCTGTTATAGACCAGATACTTGAGCTCTCATGTGGGTATATTTAGTTGCAGGCAGGAAGGCAGAAAGAATTTAAAAGTGTGCATACATTGATGGTTTAGCTTTGAAGGTACAGAGTAGAGATGGTGGGTGTCTTGGAAAATAAGTAGTCCTATTCTCAAAATCTTTGTTTATCCAGAAAATAACAGTAATCTGAAAGGAATGAAAATGATACCAGATAGTCATGAGATAAGAAGAAAGACTCAGTCAATTGTCTATAGTACAGAATAAATCTACCCAAATTCCAAGCTAAAATAATTTTTTAATTACCCAAGGGGGAAAAAATAAAGTACGAATAGTGGCATTTTCACTTTTTGCTTTGCAGAGCATACTAGAATCTCTATCCTTTGGGAAAATGAAGAAAAGAAACCAGAGGTGGCTCTGTCTAAAGACCAGTGATCAATGGAATAGAGGCTGTTGGTGGAGCTTCTTGAGAGGAACTTGAGAGTTCAGGAACTAGAGAGGAACTCTAGGAGAGAGTTTCCAACTGCTGGGTTGGGATGGGAGCAGATCAGGAGTGCTTCCTTTACCAGTCCTAGTGGTCACCATCTACGTTTTGGCTACTCTCCAGTCTCATACTATCTTTCTTTTCTGGGACCTGTCCTTCCAGTTGTTCTTGTACCTTACTCTTCCTGCTCATCTGGGGTTTGTCTCCCTCCTTCCAGCTTCCTGTCTTTTTCAATGCTGCTTTTAAAGGTAGGAAGTTTCCCTAAGAACACATAGGCTGTACCTCTATGCTTACTGAAAAATGGCTTTTCAACTGAACAGATCAGTCACTTCCATACTCACAGTGTGCTATTGTGCTGTTATGGAGCTGACACCCAGCTCTGTTAGCATCCTCCTCTGTGGCCTCATGTGAACATTCTCACCTGAGCTTTATTCTTCACCCATATGTAAAGAAAGCAACACTTACTTTGACTACATCAATTTATCTCCTAGTTATCTTAGAGAATTCAAATTTATATATAAATTCATGTGTTTTTTAATTCATCTATTCAACAAATATTTATGAAGTGCTTACTACATAAATGTGATTGAAAAGTAGAAAAAATACTCTATGAATATTGATTCTTCAATTTAGTGTGGGGCTGTGGTGTCTCATATCAGTTTTTTAAAAGTTGTTTTTGTCCTAGTATGAAATGAATTCTTGATAAATAGAAATTTTCACTTTTCACATATTATGGATAACACATTCATGTGTGAATGAGCAAGAATTATTATTCTTTATATTTCCCAAACCTATAGAAAAGGATAGGAAATGAATGGGGAATACGTGCAAAGCAATTTTGGTTTTCAGTGGAGGAAATGGTCACTTGGCTTCCCATGGAAAATAAAGCCCTGTAATCAAGAATTCCATACTACTGCCATCCAAAATTTATCAACCCAGACTGCTAACAACTCTGGTACTAGACATGACTCCAATAAATTAATGCTTCTGTGAGTTCCATACAGATATCCTATCTTGAAATTAAAGGTTTGTTATAATATGTTCATCTGAATACTAAGAATGATGAATATCCTCAAGTCCTTGTGGTGAAGAAGATACTCCTCTCTGCCTCTGACATCAATACTGCATAAGGTTACATGCAAAAAGGGAATCCCAGAGCTCTCCTACTCTATATGCATTAGTCACACTGGTACAGTTTTGTCATTAGTAAGTATCATAGAGAGGTCAAATTCTTCTATAAGCTATGTGCTGGTGCTGCCAATCAATTGCCATAACCCTCTTTCAAAATCATTGGGTAAGAGGAGCAAAAACATTTAAGAAGAGGAAATGAGTGAGCAAAGCAGTAGTCAAGGCTGCTGGTGGTTCCAAGATAGCAACAGAAATTCCTCACAAATAAACGTTTTAACAAACTTTTCACAGAGAGCAAGGAACCACCACAGTGTTGTCTGAGAGACACTAAAGCCAAATACTGGATTTGAATTATTTACTCTCAAAAAAGTGCGAAGTAAAGGCTTTGTTAGAACTGAATTAAGTATATGCCACCAAATGCATAGAATATCTTCCTTGCATTCATTAAAATCAAGGCAATTGGGAGTGACAAAGTGTACAGGGTAACTTAATACAGATACTTGCTGAACTAATTTATGCTCTAAAGCCTGTGTTTTCAAAAGAGAGTTGTCTTGCAGGGAGGTTAGAAACATCCTGTAGTTCAGTCAGAAATTCCAAATGCCAAATCTTGACTTTGGAGATGTGCTTCCTGGGATGCTCTCATTTTCTGGACTTCACAACTTACGAATTATGAAGTGTATATACAAATATGAGAGTAAAACCTTCACTAAAGTTGGAGTATATTTGAAATTAACGTGTTTACAGTGTTGTTTTACTGTGACTTTCAACAAAACTATGCTTACTTCTTTTCCCATCCTAGATTATTAGAGCATCAGCATCTCTTTGTGGTTCAGTGATCTGTCAGACTTGCATTTAAATTCCCATTCATTCATTTAGGAGTTTCTGACCCAAGACACATCACAAAATTTCTTGGCCAAATTAGATAATAAAAAGATAAGTTTTCTAGAGCAAGAAGAATGGATGTATTAATATTTCCAAACAGGTAAATGCAAACTATGTATCACTGTGGATGGTGACTACAGCCATGAAATTAAAAGATGCTTGCTACTTGGAAGAAAAGCAATGACAAATCTAGACAGAGTATTAAAAAGCAGAGACATTGCTTTGCTTACAAAGGTCCGTATGGTCAAAGCTATGGTTTTTCCAGTAGTCATGTATGGATGTGAGAGCTGGACAATAAAAAAGGCTGCACACCGAAGAATTGAAGCCTTTGAATTGTGGTGCTGGAGAAGGCTGTTGGGAGTCCCTTGGACAGCAAGGAGATCAAACCAGTCAATCCTAAAGGAAATAAATCCTGAATATTCATTGGAAGGACTGATGCTGAAGCTGAAGCTGCAATACTTTGACCACCTGATGTAAAGAGCCAACTCACTGGAAAAGACCCTGATGCTAGGAAAGATTGAAGGCAGGAGGAGAAAGGGATGACAGAGGATGAGATGGTTGGATGGCACCACTGACTCAATGGCCATGAGTTTGCACAAACTCTGGGAGATAGTGAAGGACAGGGAAGCCTGGCATGCTACATACAGTCTATGGGGTCACAAAGAGTTGGACATGACTGAATGACTGAACAACAACAAATATGCAAACTAATTCTAATGCTTATCATGAATATAGAGAGTGCCCCTTGACCTTAGTTTATATATCCCACATCACTCAAAAACTGTAAGTTTTACTTAGAAGGAAGAGGTAATGTCTTCTCTCCTAAAAGCATCTCTGCTGAAAGATTTTTCTCTGAAATTTAATATACGTAAACGTGGCCAGACTAACCCAATTTCCTTAGAACTAAAACAAGTGTAATCTTTAGTTTTCCAGAGAAGGGAAAGATTACAAAATGTGTAAAAAATATCATGCCTGACCTCTGGTGCCACAGAAAAAGGGGTTGAAGATGAGGCATATAATTCCCTAATGATGCACTCTACATCCAAGTTCAGGAAATTCTCAGCTCCATCCGTATGCCTATCAGTGAGCTACCATCCATTCATCTCAACCTAAAATACATTTGCAAGCAAAACAAAAGCAAAACCCCCACAAAACTCCTGAGATTTGTTTAGTAATTCTACATTCAGTTAGAGTATATATAGCTGGAGTAACCTGGAAAGGAAAGGGAGGCTGCTTAATTCAATTTCTTCTTTAGCTGAGAAAACATTTTTGTTTTTAATCTTTTATTTAACATATGAGCATGATTTCCTCCCTTAGGAATTATACTACTACCCAACAACTCACTTGTTTTTGGTAAAGTGATAGAATAGGACAAGTTAGCTCTAAATTCCCTTCCCTTTTTATGTCTGTAAATCTAACATCAATAGATAAACTAACACAAGTGGGAGGAATTCCATTATGTGCTCTACTTTGTTTACTAGAAACAATGCTTCCACTAATAGTTTATTTAAAATATTACCTTGACAAATTTCTTCAGTTAGGGTGATAGAATAACAGCTGACAAATGTTCAGACATGGATCACCTGAGGCACACAGAAGTTCAGAAGACTCTAAGAATTCTTAGTTTGCCCAGAAAATGCCATCTCAGGAAAACCATCTACATCAGAGGAGATTTCCTCTCAGGCTCCTCTCTGGTGTTTACTGAAAAAAAGTCACAACCCGAGTTGAGAGAGAGATTTATTCAGTGGGAATTCTTAGGACTTCATGCCCCAGAGGGCTCATCTCAAGTAGCCCTGAGAAACTACTCCACGGAGGCTGTGGAAAGACTCAGGATATAGAAGTTTGCAGGAAAGGGCAGGTAATCTGAATATCAAAAGGTTACTGTTAATTAAGGAAAACCAGATATCTCGAAGGAATTTAGCACTCTTCCCTGCATGGGAAGATGCAAGCTTCTGGACTCACTGAAATAATTTCTTTCATATGTATCTCATATCTGGGGCCAGCATCCTGTTTATTGATTATTTACATTCTTTTTTTTTTTTATTAGTTTTGCCATACAATGACATGATATCGCCATGGGTTTACATATGTTCCCCCTCCAGAACCTCCCTCCCTCCTCCCTCCCCCCAGGAAATCTCGGTGCACCAGCCCTGAGCATCTATCCTGGGCTGGCGATTGATTCACATTCTTAATTCCTCCTTCACCACTGAGAGTGGTGGCAGCTGATAGCTGCTGGATCACAGGCATTGTTCTCCCTCTTGGGGGCTCTCCAGGCTCAGAAAATCACATTTAGAGGCCCCAAATCACTGATGGCTGTTACATCCTTGTTTTTTTTATTGGTTTTGCCATACAATGAAATGAAATTGCCATGGGTTTACATATGCTCCCCCTCCAGAACCCCCCTCCCTCCTCCCTCCCGATTCCCTCCCCCCTCTTATCCGTTCGTCAGTTGATAGGCATCTAGGTTGCTTCCATGTCCTGGCTATTGTAAACAATGCAGCGATGAACATTGGGGTACACGTGTCCCTTTCAAAGATGGACATTACATAATGATCAAAGGATCAATCCAAGAAGAAGAAATAACAATTATAAATATTTATGCATCCAACATAGGAGCACCACAATATGTAAGGCAAATGCTAACAAGTATGAAAGGGGAAATTAACAACAACACAATAATAGTGGGAGACTTTAATACACCACTCACACCAATGGATAGATCAACTAAACAGAAAATTAACAAGGAAACTCAAACTTTAAATGATACAATAGACCAATTAGACCTAATTAATATCTATAGGACATTCCACCCCAAAACAAGGAATTTCACCTTTTTCTCAAGCGCACACGGGACCTTCTCCAGGATAGATCACATCCTGGGCCATAAATCTAGCCTTGGTAAATTCAAAAATATTGAAATCATTCCAAGCATCTTTTCTTAACACAATGCAGTGAGATTAGATATCAATTACAGGAGAAAATCATTCAAAACTTCCAACATATGGAGGCTCAACAACACACTGCTGAATAAACTGCATCCTTGTTTATTGATATGGCAGGAGACATTCCATTTCACACTGAGGATCAACAGAAACTTTAATACCTTTGCTTTGACTTAAAAAGGATAGAATGAGTCCTTTAATCAGCAGTTATCTGATTAGCAGGATCCTGAAACCGAAAAAGAAGATTGTCAATTACTTAGATTTTATTTCCAGCCTAACTACCCTGTTATTCAGTTGTTAGTTCCATCACAACAAAGTCAGTCAACAGGTGCCTAAGATGTGGATACATTTCATGGATATTTTAAATCTGGAGGGGGATGGAGAAAGTAATGAAAAAATTTTGAAATTGAGCCTTGCTGATCCTGTCCTAAAATGTTGGATGTTTACTTTGAAATCCACAATTCTTTGGATACTTGTCATGGTTCATAAAAGAGACTGACAGCTCCATTATCTCTGAGATGCTTGTCTGTAATCCTTCTTAGTGTGAGCAGGACTTGCAGCAGCACAGCAGTTTGAGATTATAGTCTTTTGTTTTGCTCTAAAGAGTGATGTTGAAAATCGGCTTTCAGGTAAACAGAAGGTCAACCTACCCACGAAGAACTGGCAAGTGGTTTTCTACAATAGATTTGGAATAGTCACACTAGGAAGAGAATTGGAAGAAATTAAGGACAACTGTCTTAATTTACAGAAGAGAAGACTGAGTTGTAGAGAGAATATCACATTTTCTCAAAGCCATGGAATTAAGTATATATATTGGAAGTTGTGCTTTAAATTCAAGGACTCCTCACTTCTTCTCCAGTCTTTTGTACATTCAATATACTATTTGACCCTACTAGAAATTTAAGAATCTAATCATATAACTTCAAAAAAACAGGTACAATATGGGTCTCCTACTTCTAGAAATGTTGATATAATAAGGATTGGACTTGACCTCCCATCAAAAACAAATTAAAAACTAGATAAAATATTTAAAACAATTGTCTTGATAGATTGGAATGAGAGAAACTGAGGTAAATATAATTTATACCCATACTTTTATATGATTCAAATTTCTCCAAAAGTCTTTTGGACTGGGGATCCGGGCTGGACAAAATGACTGTTTTTCTCACTCCTGTCTTTTCCTCAGCAACAATGGGATTTTATCTGCACCTAGGAGCAATAGCTTAAATTTTTTGATGGAAGTAGCAGGTGGTGGGAGTTCATCTATTTCCACAGTGGTAACCAATTTCTTCCTTCACTCCTCTCTCACATTTATTGAAACTTTTTCCAGCCTTTTTCTTATGAGTTACTTTGAAAAGAGCCTGCAAGTGGATATAAATATCTTACCATAACAGCTCACATTCAGTCTTTAGCAGTTCATTAATATTTTAACTGATGTAGTCTTACTCACTTGTATTTATATTGTCTACTTGTACTCTAGCATAAGTGACAGAAGTGAACATCCTATCTTTCTCTCCATGGAGAGAGGTGAAGGCTCTATCCTTGGTTTTCAGACTGTCTTACAACTTCAGATGTCTGACAATTTTGAGGGAAAAAAACGTGTTTGTAGTTTACCCTGCATTCATTTGTTGTTAGTATAGCAACAAAGAAAATTCCTAGATAGTGCAATAGGGCGAGAAAAAGAAATATAAGACATTTGGAAAATAAGAAATAAAACTAACTCTATTAATTTAAAGTAACATTGATATGTAGATAATATTAAATATTCTACAGTCAATTATTGGTTTATAGATGCAAATTTAGCAAGACCATTAGATACAAAGTTAATATATCAAAATCACTAATCCTTAATACCAGTCAAAAATTATGATAAAATGAATACAGTTTATATTTACTGTAAAAACTGAATAGAAAGGATTGAATTTAATAAAAGATATTCATGGTCTCCTCAGACAAAATTCAGTTCATTTCAGTTCACTTGCTCAGTCGTGTCTGACTCTTTTTGACTTCATAGACTGCAGCACGCCAGGCTTCCTTGTCCATCACCAGCTCCCGGAGTTTACTCAAACTCATGTCCATTGAGTCGGTGATGCCATCCCAACCATTTTATCCTCTGTCTTCCCCTTCTCCTCCTGCCTTCAATCTTTCCCAGCATCAGGGTCTTTTCAAATGAGTAAGTTCTTTACATCAGGTGGCCAAAGTATTGGAGTTTCAGCTTCAGCATCAGTCCTTCCAATGAATATTCAGGACTGACTTCCTTTAGGATGGACTGGTTGGATCTCCTTGCAGTCCAAGGGACTGTCAAGAGTCTTCTCCAACACCACAGTTCAAAAGCATCAATTCTTCGGTGCTCAGCTTTCTTTATAGTCCAACTCTCACATCCATACATGACCACTGGAAAAACTATAGCTTTGACTAGATGTACCTTTGTTGGCAAAATAATATCTCTGCTTTTTAATATACTATCTAGGTTGATCATAACTTTTTTCTAAGAGTAAGTGTCTTTTAATTTCATGGCTGCAGTCACCATCTGCAGTGATTTTGGAGCCCAAGAAAATAAAGTCTGTCACTGTTTCCCCATCTATTTGCCATGAAGTGATGGGACCAGATGGCTATGATCTTAGTTTTCTGAAAGTTGCGTTTTAAGCCAACTTTTTTCACTCTCCTCTTTCACTTTCATCACGAGGCTCTTTAGTTCTTTGCTTTCTGCCATAAGTGTAGTGGCATCTTATCTGAGGTTATTGATATTTCTCCCCTCAATCTTGATTCCAGTTTGTGCTTCATCCTGCCCACCATTTCTCATGATGTACTCTGCATATAAGGTAAATAGGCAGGGTGACAGTATACAGCCTTGATGTATTCCTTTCCCAGTGTGGAACCAGCCTGTTGTTCTATGTCCAGTTCTAACTGTTGCTTTCTCACCTGCATACAGATTTCTCAAGCAGCAGGTCAGGTGGTCTGAATTCTTCATCTCTTGAAGAATTTTCCACAGTTTGTGGTGATCCACATAGTCAAAGCCTTTGGCATAGTCCATAAAGCAGAAGTAGATGTTTTTCTGGAACTCTCGATTTTTTGATAATTCAGTGGATGTTGGCAATTTGATCTCTGGTTCCTCTGCTTTTTCTAAAGCCAGCTTGAACATCTGGAAGTGTTCAGTAAATCTTTAATCCAATTTTCTGTTGATGGATGGGGCTCTGTTCCCTCCCTATTATTTACCTGGGGCCAAACTATGGTGGAGGTAATGAAGATAATGGCAACCTCCTTCAAAAGGTCACATGCGCTCACTGCTACACTCAGTGCCCCCAACTCTGCAGCAGGCCACTGCCAACCCATGCCTCCTCTGGAGATTCCTGGACACTCCAGGAATGGGCAAGTCTGGGTCAGTCTCTTATAGGGTCATTGCTCCTTTCTCCTGGGTCCTGGTGAACACAAGGTTCTGTTTGAGCCCTCCAAGAGTTTATTTCTAGTCCTGTGTAAGTTCTGGAAGCTCTCAGTTCAGTTCAGTGGCTCAGTCATGTCCGACTCTTTGCGACCCCATGAGCTGCGGCATGCCAGGCCTCCCTGTCCAACACCAACTCCCAGAGTTTAACAAAACTGATGTGTTGAGTTGGTGATACCATCCAACCATCTCATCCTCTGTTGTCCCCTTCTCCTCCTACCCTCAATCTTTCCCAGCATCAGGGTCTTCTCAAATGAGTCAGCTGTTCGCATCAGGTGGCCAAAGTATTGGAGTTTCAGCTTCAATATCAGACCTTCCAATGAACACCCAGGACTGATCTCCTTTATGATAGACTGGTTGGATCTCCTTGCAGTCCAAGAGACTCTTAAGAGTCTAACTGGAGGCTATTATACAGAGTGAAATAAGTCAGAAGGGAAAACAACAATACAGTATACTAACGCATGTATATGGAATTTAGAAAGATGGTAACAATAACCCTGTATGCAAGACAGCGAAAGAGACACAGATCTATAGAACAGTCTTTTAGACTCTATGGGAGAGGGCAAGGGTGGGATGATATGGGAGAACAGCATTGAAACATGTAAATTATCATATGTGAAATGAATCGCCAGCCCAGGTTTGATGCATGATACAGGGTGCTCAGGGCTGGTGCACTGGGATGACCCAAAGGGATGGAATTGGGAGGGAGGTGGGAGGGGGATTCTGGAAGGGGAACACATGTATACCCATGGCGGATTCATGTCAATGTATGGCAAAACCAACACGATAATGAAAGGGGAAAATAAATAAATAAATTTAAAATAAAAAAACCCTAAAACTAGAAAAAAAAGTCTTCTTCTCCTACACCACAGTTCAAAAGCATCAATTCTTCAGCGCTCAGCTTTCTTTATAGTCCAACTCTCACATCCATACATGACTACTGGAAAAACCATAGCCTTGACTAGATGGACCTTTATTGGCAAAGTAATGTCTCTGCTTTTTAATATGCTGTCTAGGTTGGTCATAACTTTCCTTCCAAGGAGTAAGTGTCTTTTAATTTCATGCTGCAATCACCATCTTCAGGGATTTTGGAGCCCCCGAAAATAAAGTCTGGCAGCTCTATGGTGGGGTTAATGGTAACCTCCTCCAAGAGGGCTTATGCAATATCCAACTGCTGCACCCAGAGCCCCTGCCCCTGTGGCAGTCCACTGCTGACCCATACCTCCTCAGGAGATACTCAAACACAGTTCTGTCTCTGTCTCTGTGGGGTCTCTGAGTCCTGATGCACACAAGGTTTGTCTGAGCCCTCTGAGCATCTCTGGTGGGTATGGGGTTTGAGTCTAAACTCGATTTTGCCCCTCCTACTGTCTTGCTGGGGCTTCTCCTTTGCCCTTGGATGTGCGGTATCTCCTCAAAGTACTTTAGTTGTGATGTATAAATGTGGACCTCAGATATGTTTCAGAATTCTGGCCAGTAGGATTTGCAAATGCACTGGCTGTGGGAGCTGAGTGAAGGATCAGTATTTGTTAGTTCCTTGGACATCTGGGAGAGGTGCTGCCTTTGGTGTGTAGAGTTGGTACTACTCTTACTGAGTAGTAAAGACTGAGAGAAAGTCAGTTTGATGAGAAATAATGGCAAAAAAATTTTAATCTTATTTTGAGTATGTTAAGACTTAGGTGTCCATTATATATCCAAAAGGAGGTTTCCGCTTAAGAATAATTAACCTAGCTGTTCTCCTTGCTTAGAAGACACTCTGTCCTTTGCATGTTTTTTTTTTCCTAGTTATTTAGAACTTGGCTTGCATATCACATTCCCAGAGTCTTTCCCTGACTTACTACTCTGACATAGCTTCTCATTTATTGTCCGTTGTATATTGTGTCCATTGTAAATTATGTATTCTAACTTTCTATACAGCATTATCAATAATAGATATTATCCTGTTTATTATTTGTGATAACATAAACTGAGCAAGAGCAGGACCTCAGTGTTTGGCAACTAGCAGAGGCTCAGTGTACGTATTTACACAGTGAAGGAGTACCGCTGGAAACAAATGTCAGGGGATGTTTAGACCAGTAGATTAATAGGGATAAATAATATCACACATTTATGAGGATTAGTAGTAACACATGTAAATTTTTTGGCAGTGCTTAGCACATGGTAGACACTCTGTGAATGATGGCCAAAATGGTTATTTCCACTAACATGTGCTACCTGAACAGTTTTGTGTTCTCAGCAACATGTTTAATTGGGATCACACAGCATCACATCAGCCACTAAAAGCAAGGGAATATTTGTTTAGGAGGAGAGTGTTTTCATTTAGTAGTAATAAAATTATAATTTTACCTTTGTTTAACTAAATTTAACAATGCTCCTCTTTCCTCTCCTGATTTCATGGGCTTATCATACTGTATATCGACATGGGCATGTCAAGCATGGGCTCTTCATAATTATATCAAAAATATTAGGTAAACAACAGAATTCATTTTAAGACTAATAAACTGGCATTGAGATATAAAACAAAGGCACATATATAACAGCAAAGCAGCCTCCTTCACATAGTGTGCTCAGATCCCCAGCCATTAAGCCCTGGTACTCCATACCTGAGCTATATTCCTTTCTAATCTGTTGACTTTCTGGGTATTATACATTCTTTTCAGTTGCCTCACATCAATTACAAAGCATCCCTATGCTGAATGGATTTGTTATTTATAGGATGCTCAAAAGAAACGAGGTGGGCAATTTTGAGTGTTGAAGAGCATCAAAGAGGGGACTGGTAAGGCTGAAGGTTTGCCAGGTCTTTGGTCTTCTGCTTCATAATAATTATGATTTATTTCCAAGTGTTCTGAATGATTTCATCCAGAATGTGGGGCAGGCACTTCATATTTTATCATCCAGACAGAAGTTGTATTTCTGAGGGCATATTTTTTGGCCTTTGCCCTCCCTTTATTGTTACCCTATATCTGACCCCCTTAGCTTGTTAAAGGTTTGCTTTTGAAATGGAGGTCAGGGGCATGGTTAAAACATTTGGAGAAAATCACGTTCTCTTTGCCCTATAAAAATATAACTCTCTACAAAGATGGAGAATCTCTCCAGAGACTACATTTTTGAATTCTGGAGGGTTGCATGTTTGAAATGTTAATACAATTTTATGGATTAAAATTTTACCTGAAAAACATTTCTAAAATATATGCCTGTCAAATATACTTCCCCCCAGGGACAGTTCTTTCCTACACATCAAAGACAGCTCCTCTTCCAGAGACAGCCATCTGCAGTAGGAGAATTGGGACCTTCTGTTACGTGGAGGCAAGGTCCACAGTATTCAATTATTGGAGACTGTCATTATCCACACTGTTTGGAAAGAGAGGACAAAGAGAGATCAAATCCAAAAGCAACACTTTCTAGAAAGAATGTTCATAAAATATTTGTACTATACATTTAGTATCTTAAGAATGTTAGTCTCTCTGATTCAGATAAACCAAAATATATTCCTTTTTCCCTATGTGCTTTATATCGCCCCAGTCATCATAAAAATGCAAACTTTCTCAAAACAAAGAGAAACACATCTAAAGAAAATAACCAAGTCATCCTAAATATGATTGTAAACTAGAGCAGTGATTTTCAGACCTTAGCTGGCAGGGCATTAGTATGTGTTGGAGGCATGTTTCCAGGTGATACTAATGCTGCTAATCAGGCACCACACACTAAAACATTTGCATCAGAGTGAAGATCACAACCTGTTTCTGTTATTTGTCCTACTTTTCCTGTACCTCCACTTTGCTGGATTCTTGTTCTTTAGTATTTAATAGGTATAGACGTTCAGCTTTTCCTGTGATACTTTCACAGGTGTCTCATGGCACTAAACTTTAAACTCTCTTTTGCTTGCCACCAAAACTGACTAAAAGTCAAAATATCTTTTACTTTTTTCATCACTGGTGAAATATCTACTACCTCTGTGTGTGAATGATGGAGGTTATGAAATATTTGAAGATTGTCTCCACCTTGCTAAGGTATAAAATTTCCTTGGAGGAAATCTTGCTGGCTCTTCGAGTATCCCTTTCTCCAATCTCTATGGGATCAAATTCAAATTGGAAGTAATCCAGTAGTAACAAACCCATGAATATCAAGACAATAAGAAGGCAGAAGGGTCAAATAAATTTGCCTGTGGGGCTTGAGAAAATTGTTCTTAATCTTTGTCTTTGTTCAGTCTTAAGACAATAAAATTGGAAAATTCATTAATACTTCCTACTCTTTAAGGTAAGTACTAGAGGAAAATACTGCTGTTACTCCTTCCTTTCAATGAGAAGAATCAAATTTTGATCTGGTGAAATGTAGGGAGCCTGAGACTGATGCTTAACATTCTGTACTTCTCTATTGGGCTGTCTCAAATGTCAAACGCTGGCAAGATAACGCTCAAAATCCTTCAAGCTAGGCTTCAACAGTATGTGAACTGAGAACTTCCAGATGTACAAGCTGGATTTAGAAAAGCCCAAAGAACCATAGATCAAATTGCCAACATCATTGGATTATAGAAAAAGAAAAGGAATTCAAAAAAAATTTTACTTCTGCTTCATTGACTGTGTTAAAGCCTTTTACTGTGTGGATCATAACAAACTGTGGCAAATTCTTCAAGGGGTAGGAAAATCAGACCACCTTACCTGTCTCCTTGTATGCAGAGACACTTGTATGTAGATAAAGAAGCAACAGTTAGAACTGGACATGGAATAAGGGACTGGTTCAAAACTAGGAAAGGAATACATCAAGGCTGTATATTGTGACCCTGTTTATTTAAGTTATATGCAGAGTGCATCACGTGAAATGCTGTGTTGGGTGAATTACAAGCTGGAATCAAGATTGCAGGGAGAAATATCAACATCCTTAGATATGCAGATAGTATTACTCTAATGGCAGAAAGTGAAGAGGAACTAAAGAACCTCTTGATGAGGGTGAAAGAGGAGAGTGAAAAATCTTGCTTAAAATTCAGCATTAAAAACCCCCTAAGATCATGGATTCCAATCCCATCACTTCATGGAAAATAAAAGGAGAAAATGTGGAGGTAGTGACAAATTTTATTTTCTTGGGTTCCAAAGTCACTGCCAACTATGACTGCAGCCATGAAATTAAAAGACACTTGCTCCTTGGGAAAAAGAAGCTATTCCAAATCTAGATGCATATTAAAAAGCAGAGACATCACTTTGCTGACAAAGATCTGTATAGTCAAAGCTATGGTTTTTCCAGTAGTCATGTACAGATGTAAGAATTGGGCCATAAAGATGGCTGTAGTGGTGGTTTAGTTGCTAAGTCATGTCTGACTCTTGTGACCCCATGAACTGTAGCCCACCAGGCTCCTCTGTCTATGGGATTCTCCAGGCAAGAATACTGGAGTGGATTGCCATATCCTTCTCCAGGGGATCTTCCTGACCCAGGAATCAAACCTAGGTCTTCTGCATTGCAGGCAGATGATCTACTGACTGAGCAAAGATGGATGAGCATTGAAGAATTGATGGTTTTGAATTGTGGTGCTGGAGGAGACTCTTGAGAAAATGCCTGGACAGCAAGGAGATCAAACCAGTCAATCCTAAAGGCAATCAACCCTGAATATTCATTGGAAGGACTGACGATGAAGCTGAAACTCCAATACTTTGGCCACCTGATATGAAGAGCTGACTCATTAGAAAAGCTTCTGATTTTGGGAAAGATTGAAGACAGGAGAAGAAAGGGATGACAGAGGATGAGATGGTTGAATGGCATCACTGACTCAATGGCCATGAGCTTGCACAAACTCTGGGAGATAGTGAAGGACAGGGAAGCCTGGTGTACTGCAGCTCATGGGATCACAAAAGTTGGACATGGCAGTGACTGAACAACAACAAATGTCAAAGGTCATGGACTTCATGTTGTCTCTCTGCCTTACTTGTATTTTCTGCTCACGTTTGTTTTATGTGTTTGGGTGAAGGTTGGGGGAGGATCATGAAGTTACATTACCCTGCTAAGTCAACTCTCCCTTCTGTGATTCTCAGTGACTAGATTATGAGTGTGGGGTGAAAGAAATTCGGACACCCACACATTGTAGACCAAGATTCAAACCATGCTTCTTAATCTGGATTTATAAGCAAAGACTGTAACAATTGTGATTTTCCCCCTTGTGCAGATGTTTCAATTTCTTCTAGTTGCATATGAAAATAATAATTTTACTAAAACCCCCATCAGATATGTGGACAGGCATTGGACTGGTAGAATTAGTTCTGGCAAATACTGAGATTAAAGCTAAGGCATGCTGAAGGGTAGTTTGAGTTCAAGCACATGTCTAAGGAAAAACTGACAAGTATAAGATGTAATAGGAGAAAGAAATGGCAACCCACTCCGGTATTCTTGCCTGGAGAATCCTGTGGATGGAGGAGCCTGGTGGGCTGCTGTCCATAGCGTCGCGCAGAGTTGGACACAACTGAAGTGACTTAGCAGCAGCAGCATAAGATGTTATTGTTACTGAATCAAACCTGAGTCCACTTCCCTGTGCACAATAAAGCCAATTTACTGACCCTAGGTTGAAGTGAAGAACAATGCAGTTTACTTCAGGGCATCAAGCCAGAGGTCTTCACAGCTAGTGCTAAAAGACAGGGTTAGGGGAAAGGGGTTGTGAGGTGCATGGTCAGCTCATGGACATTCTTCTGATTGGTTGCATGCATGCATGTGCAGTAGCTCAGTTGTGTCTGACTTTCTGACCCCCATGGACTCTAGACCACCAGGCTTCTCTGTCCATGGAATTTTTCAGGCAAGAATACTGGCATAGGTATTTCCTGCTCCAGGAGATCTTCCCTACCCAGGATCAAACTCACGTCTCTTGTGTCTCTTAAATTGGCAGGCAGATTCTTTACCATTGCACCACCTGGGATGCCCCTCTGAATGGTTGATGGTGAGGTAACTGGCAGTCAATATCATCAAACTTCTGAATCCAACCAGAGTAGGTTCTACGTGCATAAGGGCAGCATATAGTTAACTTCTTCCACCCGCTGGGAGTTTCAGTATCTGCAAAACAGCTCAAACAGCATGGCTTAGAAAATTATCTACAGCCCTTGATGAGGAACTAAAGGTCTTTGAGTCTGGTTAATGACTAAACTATATTTTGTCTTTCTTTATTGTTTTCCTTTCTTTCTGCATTTTCTCACTTCTCTGATTAAATTTATTCTTTGGAACTCAGGGAAGGCCTAGGAGGCTAGTTTTTCTACAGACAAGAGGCAGGCAGAGGATATGGGGGTGGAAGTCTGTTCTAGTAAGACCCTACAGAGTCCTGCTTGGTTACAATTTGAGCAAAGCCAGACTGGAGATTCAAAATTGAATCTGGATATCCAGGTGTTGAGAACTGTCTGAGTTACATGAACATAAATGAAGGTGAAATAATTATGGTTAAGACTAAAGCTTAGACAGTAGAAATACTGTCACAACCTAGAGGCATGGATAAAAGTGGGGAGGGGGGAAGGAGGGAAGACTCAAGACTGAAAGAAGTGAAACCCATATGAGCATTTTCCCAACTGGTTCATAGTGTAATCTTGAGGCTTGAATTTGGTTTCACATTTTCAATGATTTCTCTTCCTAAGCATCAGTCTTTATTTGTCCTCTTTGTATTTCATCTTATTTGGTGGTGGTTTTTAAGATAGAATAAGAATTGACTGCAGAGTTCTAATACATTGGTAAAAGTAATTTGCTTTTTGAACTTCATAGAGCCAGATCAAAAGTTGGTGTGTTTTTTTTTGTAATTTTTGTGTTCCCTTGTTTTGTGCTTATGAACATGAGTAGTAGTGAAAGCAGTATTTCCCTAAAACAACCTAAGGGAAGAAATCACTGGATACAAATTATTGATTGCATGTCCCCCTCTTATTAGGCTTGTTATCAGAGTGACAGTTTGGCAATATCACAGATTAATACTGTGCCTTCTAGGAGAAATGTGATATTCATTCATTGTTGAGTAAATCCATATATTAAAGCCAAACATTGATAAATAATGTAGACCAGTATCTCCCCAAAAGGCATATTTCCATATTCCCTGTAAGGGTGACAGCATGCTACTATATTTAATAGCTCTCACTATTGCCATCTCATATGTGTGAATGATGTTTCAGTGGTTAAGTCTCTGATTTATTAATTATAATGCAGTTTTCAGCATGCTAATGTTACCCTGAGTTGGATGATAAGCATATATTTTAAATATGAGGTTTGGCAATTGCACAATATTTTAAGTTGAACTGGAATATGTAAACAATGAAAGTCTCTCAAAGGTATAGAGGATTTGGATCACTTCCCTGTGTACTGGCAGTTTAAAAACAAAATTAGCATTTGTTTTATCAAGGATGAAACAGAACAGGGTATTACTTTAAAAGCAACTTTTTGTTTTCTTGTTTAGGGAGTTTCTCCCCCTTAAGTCCTCCTCTATCCAACCAAAACCCAGATATTTTGAAAGATGTTACTTATCCATATTCTGTCTCTGCAATATGCAGGGTATGCATATGCATTATGTAAGAGTATTCTCTTAGATAGACAAACAGTTATTTCTTTTATAAGCGAAGTTCAGTTTATAAGCTAAGTTCAGCTTATCAGTCGCTCAGTCGTGTCTGACTCTTTGCGACCCTGTGAACCGCAGCATGCCAGGCCTCCCTGTTCACCACCGACTCCTGGAGTCCCATGAACCCATGGCCATCCAGTCGATGATGCCATCCAGCCATCTCATCCTCTGTCGTTCCCTTCTCCTTCCCTCAATCTTTCCCAGCATCAGGGTCTTTTCCAGTGAGTTAGTTCTTCGCATCAGGTTGTCAAAGTACCTGCTTGCTAATTCTTTTTTTTAAAATTGATCTTCTTCTTCTTTTTTTTTTTTTAAATTTTTTTCCTCTTTTTTTTTTATTGTAACAAATTCAAGAAAGATTTTTTCTTTACAATATTGTTGGTTTTGCCATACATTGACATGAATCTGCCATGGGTATACATGTGTTCCCCTTCCAGAATCCCCCTCCCACCTCCCTCCTGATTCCATCCCTCTGGGTCGTCCTGGTTCACCAGCCCTGAGCACCCTGTATCATGCATCAAACCTGGGCTGGCGATTCATTTCACATATGATAATTTACATGTTTCAATGCTGTTCTCCCATATCATCCCACCCTTGCCCTCTCCCATAGAGTCCAAAAGACTGTTCTATACATCTGCATCTCTTTTGCTGTTTCACATACAGGGTTATTGTTACCATCTTTCTAAATTCCATATATATGTGTTAGTATACTGTATTGTTGTTTTTCCTTCTGGCTTACTTCACTGTGTATAATAGGCTCCAGTTTCATCCACCTCATTAGAACTGATTCAAATGTATTCTTTTTTTTTTTTTTTACTGGTTTTGCCATACAATGACATAAAATCGCCATGGGTTTACATATGCTCCCCCTCCAGAACCCCCCTCCCTCCTCCCTCCCGATTCCCTCCCGCTGGGACATCTTGGTGCACCAGCCCCGAGCATCAATCCTGGGCTGGCGATTGATTAGACATATGATAATTAACATGTTTCAATGCCATTCTCCCATATCATCCCACCCTTGCCCTCATCCACAGAGTCCACGAGTCTGTTCTATACATCTGCGTTCCTTATGCTGTCTCGCATGCAGAGTTCTCACTGCCATCTTTCTAAATTCCATATATATGCTTTAGTATACTGTATTGTTGTTTTTCCTTCTGGCTTACTTCACTCTGGATAATAGGCTCCAGTTCCGTCCACCTGAGTAGAACTGATTCAAATGATTTTTTTTAATGCTGAGTAATATTCCATTGTGTATATGTACCACAGCTTTCTTATCCATTCGTCAGTGGATGGGCATCTAGGTTGCTTCCATGTCCTGGCTATTGTAAACAATGCGGCGATGAACATTGGGGTACACGTGTCTCTTTCAATTCTGGTTCCCTCGGTGTGTATGCCCAGCAGTGGGATTGCTGGGTCATATGGCAGGTCTATTTGCAGTTTTTTAAGGAACTGCCACATTGTTTTCCATAGTGGCTGTACTAGTTTGCATTCCCACCAACAGTGTAAGAAGGTTCCCTTTTCTCCACATTCTCTCCAGCATTTATTGTTTGTAGGCTTTTGGATGGCAGCCATTCTTACTGGTGTGAAATGGTACCTCATTGTGATTTTGATTTGCATTTCTATAATAATGAATGATGTTAAGCATCTTTTCATGTGTTTGTTAGACATTATATATATTCTTTGGAGAAATGTCTGTTTAGTTCTTTGGAAAAGTTTTCTGTATAGGCTGAAAAGGTAACCACTTAATTGCATATATGTATTTTTAAGTTCATAGTTACTTCAGTCCAAAGTTCATAGCCACCTTCCGTTTGCTTCTAGTGGTTCCTCAATGCTAACATAGTCACTCAAGTTTGTGACATAATACTGAAATTAAAAAACAGGAAAAGCCTATAACATGAGAGATTGGACTTGTTCTCAGGTATGAAATTCATAGTTTTGTATGTGATTTTAGTTTGTGAATAGATTAACTGTTCACTGGTATCCTTGACCTTTTTTTTTTAACTTTAACAATGTAAACCATGATACTGTCTCATGTGAATAAGGCATAAAAATGAGGATAGATTACTTTGCAATGTTCAGGTTCTGTGTCTTGTCTGTTTAGTTCTGACCAAAAGACAGTAAGAAAAATAAGGTTGGTCAAAAGTAGAAACTTCCTAACTTTGCAGATTTGTAATAAAATGAATTGTGAAAAAGTGAAAATTCTGCTCATTTTCTGTGACATTTTTAAGTCAACCTGACATTTCCCCTCCAGTTAGTTTCCTGTTCTATGTAGATATTACTCTTATAATCCTTTGGTTTGATGTATGAAGACACAGTGCTCTACATCCACCCCTTCCATCATAGTCATAGTTGCAACCTAACAGAAACTTCACTGGAAATGAATGTTAGAAATCATAACGGCATTTTGTTTCATGCATTTAGGGAAGTGCTATTTGGGATATAAAACAAGGGGCTGCCCTAGAAAGAAATAAACAACTGAAGCCCATAATGTTATGATTTGGTGTCAAGAATATTGTTTCCTGGGAAGGATCTCATGTTTTTATTTTATATTTTATCCTATCTTCCTTAATTTTATTTAAAGTTTAATGTATGTCCTTCAGAAGGGAGTACAGCAACAGGTGCATAGAAGGCAAAGTGGAGAAAATTTTTTTTTATTAGTTTTGCCAAACAATGACATGATATCACCATGGGTTTATATATGCTCCCCCTCCAGAACCCCCTTCCCTCCTCCCTCCCCCCAGGAAATCTCGTTACACCAGCCCCGAGCATCAATCCTGGGCTGGCGATTGATTAGACATATGATAATTAACATGTTTCAATGCCATTCTCCCATATCATCCCACCCTTGCCCTCATCCAGAGTCCACGAATCTGTTCTATACATCTGCGTTCCTTTTGCTGTCTCACATGCTGGTTTCTCGTTACCATCTTTCTAAATTCCATATATATGCGTTAATATACTGTATTGTTGTTTTTGCTTCTGGCTTACTTCACTCTGGATAATGGGCTCCAGTTTCATCCATCTGAGTAGAACTGATTGAAATGAATTTTTTTTTTAATGCTGAGTAATATTCCATTGTGTATATGTACCACAGCTTTCTTATCCATTCATCAGTTGATGGGCATCTAGGTTGCTTCCATGTCCTGGCTATTGTAAATAAAGCAGCGATGAACATTGGGGTACACGTGGCTCTTTCAATTCTGGTTTCCTTGGTGTATATGCCCAGCAGTGGGATTGCTGGGTCATATGGCAGGTCTATTTGCAGTTTTTTAAGGAACCTCCACAGTTTTCCATAGTGGCTGTACTAGTTTGCAATCCCACCAACAGTGTAAGAGAGTTCCCTTTAAAGTGGAGAAAATTTATCAAAGAGATCAGTGCTGACCAGCACTTCCCAGCCTGAGACATTTGTTTGTACACCCACTTCAGCAAATGGAGTCTGGGTGCTGAGGCTCAGGCTTCAGAAGTTGGATCCCAGAGAGAGGACTGGGGTGAAGATCCTCTGAGGGGGCTAGTATAGCACAGCTGAGGGAGTCCAGGAAAAAGACTAGGCCAGCCAGAGGGGCAAGAAGTTACTATGTTGGGGACCCTCTAACGCTGTGTTCTTGCAGACCTTAGGACATCTCTGGGACAGCGTAAGTGCACCAGTATTCAAATTATAGGGTTCCCAGAAGAGGAAAAGAAAAAGAAAGGGTGTGGGAAAATATTTGAGGGATTATAGCTGAAAACTTCTCTAACATGGGAAACAAAATAACCACCCGAGTCCAGGTAGCCCAGAGAGTCTGATACAGTAAAAACCCAAAGAGAACCATGATAAGACACATATTAATAAGACTAACAAAAATTAAACATAAAGAAAAATGTTAAAAGAAGCAAGGGAAAAGCAACAAATAACACATAAGGGGATTCTCTTAAGGCTAAAAGCTGAAATTTCAGCAGAATTTCTGCAGACCGGAAAGGAGTAGCAGGATACACTTAAAATGATGAAAGGAAAAAACCTACAACCAAGACTACTCTACCCAGAAAGGATCTCATTCAGATTTGATGAAGAAATTGAAAGCTTTATAGATACGCAAAAGTTAAGGGAGTTCAGCACCATCAAGTCAGCTTTACAACAAACACTAAAAGAACTTCTCTAGACACGAAGCACAAGAAAAAGAAAACACCTGCAAAAGAAACCCTAAACAATAAAGTACATGGTATTAGGATCACATATATCAATAAATGTAAATGAATTAAATACTCCAAATAAATGCACAGATTGGCTGAATGTATATAGAAAGACCCCTTGCTGTCTACAAGAGATCCATTTTAGGCCTAGGAACACATACAGACTGAAAGTCAGGGGCTGGAAAAAGATACTGCATGCAAATAGAAATCAAAAGAAGGCAGGAGTTGCAATACTCATATCAGATAAAGTAGACTTTAAAATAAAAAATATTACAAGGGACAAGGAGGACACCACATAATGATCAAAGGATCAATTCAAGAGAATGATACAACAATTACAAATATATATGCAACCAACATAGGAGCACTTTAATACATAAGGCAAACATTAACAAATATAAAATGGGAAATCAAATGGGACTTTAACACCCCTCTCACACCAGTGGACAGGTCATCCATACAGAAAATGAATAAGGAAACACAAGCCTTAAATGACACATTGGGTTAGATGGACCTAAACAGGACATTTAGTTCAAGTGCAATAGAATTCACTTTTTCTCATGTGCAAAGAAAATATTCTCCAGAACAGATCACTTTTTGGGTCACAAATCAAGCCTTGGTAAATTTAATAAAATTGAAATTGTATCAAGCATTTTTTTTCTGACCATAACTCTGTAAGATTAGATATAAATTACAGGGGAAAATGGTGAAAAACATGAACACATAAAGGCTAAACAATATATTTCTGAATAAATAAGAGGTCACTGAAGGAATCAAAAAGGAAATAAAAATATCTATAAGCAAATGGCAATGAAAATATAACAATTCAAAATCTATGGGATGCAGTAAAAGCAGTGCTAAAAGAGAAGATTATAGCAATACAAACCTACTTCAAGAAACAAGAAAATATCAAATAAACAACCTAACCTTACATCTAAAGCAAGTAGAAAAAGAACAATAACCCCCCAAAAGTTAGTAGCAGGAAAGAAATCATAAAAATCAGAGCAGAAATAAAAGAAAATAAGAATAAAATAAAAGAAATAAAGGAAGCAATAGCAAATATCAATAAAAATTAAAAGTTGGTTCTTTGAGAAGGTAGGAAAAAAAAGAGAGAGAGAAACCATTAGCCAGACTCATCAAGAGAAAGAGAAGTCTCAAATCAAAAAAAATTAGGAATGAAAAGAACTTATAAAAGGCAACACAGAAATACAAAAGATCCCAAGAGACTACTATGAGCAACAATATACCAATAAAATTGACAACCTGGAAGAAATGGCCAAATACTTGGATAAGTATAATCTTCCAAATCTGAATGAGGAGAAATAGAAAAATCTAAGCACAGAAATTAAAACTGTAATCAAAAATCTTCCAACAAACAAAAGCCCAGGGCCAAATGACTTCACAAACAAATTCTACCAAACGTTTAGAGAAGAGGTAACATCTGCAATGCTCAAAACTCTTCTAGAAAATTGCAGAGTGAAGAAAGCTCCCCACCATATTCTACAAGGCCACTATCACTCTGATATAAAAAACATAGATACCTCCCCCCAAAAAGAAAAAATTACAGGCACCTATCACTGATGAACATAGAAGCAAAAATCCACAACAAAATTCTAACAAACAGAATACAACAGCAGACTAAAAGGATCATACACCATGATCAAGTGAGGTTTATCCCAGGTATGCAAGAATTCTTCAATAGATGTAAATCAATCAATGTGATACACTGTATTAACAAACTGAATGATAGAAACCATATGATTATTTCAGTAGAAGCAGGGAAATTTTTTGACAAAATTCAATACCCATTTTTGATAAAAACTCTCCAGGAAATTGGCATAGAAGGAACCTACTTCAACATAATAATGATCACAAAAGACAAACCCACAGCAAACATTATTCTCAATGCTGAAACACTGAAAGCATTTCCTTTAAGATTAGGAACAAGACAAGAGTGCCCATTATCAGCACCATTATTCAATATGACTTTGGAAGTCCTAGCCATGGCAATCAGAGTAGAAAAAGAAATAAAAGAGCCCAGATTGGTAAAGAAGAAGTAAAACTCCAGCTGTTTGCAGATTACATGATAGTAATGCCACCAGAAAAATGCCACCAAAAATTACTAGACTAATCGGTGCATTTAAGAATATCACAAGATATAAAATGAATATACAGAAATTTCTTGTATTCCTATATACTAATAATGAAAAACCAGAAAGTGAAGTTAAAGAAATGATCTCATTCACTATTACAACAAAAAGAATAAAATGCCTAGTAATAAACCTACCTAAAAAGACAAAAGTCCTATTTGGAGAAAACTGTAAGACACTAATGAAGGAAATCAAAGTCAACACAAACAGATGGAGAGATATACCGTGTTCTTGGACTGGAAGAATCAATATTGTGAAAATGACTACTACCCAAAGCAGTCTACAGATTCAATGCAATCCCTATCAAACTACCAGTGGCATTTTTCACAGAACAAAAAAAAAATCCATGATTTATATGGAAACACAAAAGATCCTAAATAGCCAAACCAATCTTGTGAAAGAAAAAGAGAGCTGGAGGAATCAGGCTCCCTGACTTCAGACTATACTACAATGCTACAGTCATCAAGACAGTATGGTCCTGGCACAAGGACAGAAATATAGACCAATGGAACAATGTAGAAAGCCCAGAGATGAACCCATGAACCTATTGTTCCCTTATCTTGACATAGAAGGCAAGAACATACAACAGAGAAAAGACAGCCTCTTCAGAAATTGGTGGGCTTCCCTTGTGGCTCAGCTGGTAAAGAATGCCTGCAATGCAGGAGACCTGGGTTTGATCCCTGGGTTGTGAAGATCCCCTGGAGAAGGGAAAGGGTACCTGCTAAGTATTCTGTCCTGGAGAATTCTGTGGACTGTATGGTCCATGGGGTTGCAAAGAGTCGGACATGGCTGAGTGACTTTCACTTCAATAATTGGTGCTAGGAAAACTGGATGGCTAATGTAAACAATGAAATTAGAACACTTCCTAACACCATGCAGAAAAATAAACTCAAAATGAATTAAAGACTTAAATGTAAGGCCAGAAACTATAAAAATCTTAGAGAAAAACACAAGTAATATACTCTGACATAAAGCATAGCTGGTCATCTTTGACCCACTTCCTAGAGTAATGGAAATAAAAATAAACAAATAGAACCTAATTAAACTTAAAAACTTTTGCACAGCAAAGGAAACAATAGATGAGATGAAAAGTTAACACTCAGAATGGGAGAAAATGATTGCAAATGAAGCAACTGACAAAGGATTAATCTCCATAAGCAGCTCATACAACTCAATATCAGAAAAACAGCCCTATCAAAATAATTCGCAGAGTACCTAAACAGACATTTCTCTAAAGAAGACATACAGATTGCCAATAAATACATGAACATTACTCATTGTTAGAGAATGCAAATCAAAAGTACAGTGAATTATTACCTCAAACCAATCAGAATGGCAAACAATAAGTGCTGGAGAGAATGTGGAGAAAAGAGAATGCTGCTGCCCTCTTGGTTGGAACGTTAATTGATGCAGCCACTGTGGAGAACACTATCAAGATTCCTTAACAAACAAGGAATAAAACTACCCTATGACCCCACATTCCCACTAATGGGCATATACCCTGAATAAACCACAATTCAAAAAGACACATGTACTTTGATGTTCATTGCAACATTATTTACAATAGTCAGGAGATAGGATAACCTAGATGTCCTTCAACAGATGAAATGAAAAATAAGAAGTGGTACATATATACAATGGAATATTACTCAGCCATGTAAAGGAATGAATTTGAGTCAGTTGTACTGAGGTGGATAAGCCTATTTTATACAGAGTGAAGTGAGTCAGCAAGAGAAAAACAAATATCATGTATTAATACATATATATATATTAATGCATATATATTTTATATATATATATGGAATCTAGAAAAATGATACTGATGAACCTATCACAGGGCAGGAATAGAAATGGAGATGTAGAGAGTGGATTGTGGACACAGGGCGGGAAGGAGAGGGTAGGATGAATGGATAAAGTAGCATTAACATAAATACACTATCATGTGTAAAATAGATAGGTAGTGGGAAGTTGCTGTATAACATGGGGAGCCCAGCCTGATGCTCTGTGATGACCTATAGGGTTGGGATGGGAAGGGGGAGGGAATCTTAAAAGGGAGGGGCCCCTTATATAATTATGACTGATTCATATTGTTGTATAGCAGAAACCAACACAAGATCATAATTTGTGATCCTCCAATTTTTAAAAAAATAATAAACATGGGGTATAAAAGACATCAGAAAAGTTTCTTGCTTAAAATAGCTACAAAAGGTATAACATATATGATATTAATAATCCTTTTCTGGCATTTATCATTGACATATTATTCTTTAAAAATGAGTTGCTTTAATGTAGATGAATTTGATATTGCTGCTGTTGTAATAAAAATATACTAAATAATAAAAGAGAAGCTTCAGCTAAATCCAAATAGGTATAATATTCTAGATGCTTCTGGAACTTATGCCATCTTCTGGTGCTTATTTATATGAGTTTAATGATTGAAGATCTTTTCCCTTCTGGTGGGAGGTTCAAGGGAATGAGCACACGGACTCTTCTGGAAGAGAGGTCAGAGAACAGTAAAAATTGCAGGGACTGCATGGCCTCTGTTCATCTTCTTGGTCTGAATAGCTGACTTTGAGCTCTTATGGCAAAAAAGATTACAGCAGTAAGTGTGTAAATAAAAGGTCATTTATTGCTTATTTGTAGCTTTTTCCTCTGACATAATCCTGGTGTCCATTATCTATAATTTATTTAATTTTTTAACCCCAGTGTATATGCAAATCAGTTTTAGAAATGTTAAGTTATGTTGCTGAGAAGCAAATTTACCAACTAGGGTACGCTGTTTTCTATGTACAGTTGTTTTGGTCTTTAGCCATGCTTTCCAGCAAAAAATGCATTTCCTTTTTGTTTGCCCCTTCAGTGAGGTTATATCTTCAGTTGATAATACAGTCAGTTTTATGTGGCACTGTGTGTATTTCATCTTGGGATTCCTCTTATATCTTGGTGACTGTTGATTTAAGCAATAAGCTTCTCTCTGTGTGGTATAGAAGTTCAGTGGGTTTTGATAAATGCATCATCATATTTAAATCATAGTAACTTTTAAAATATTTCTTTCACCATAAAAATTCCATACATGGCCCTTTTGTTCTAGACTTTCCCCAACCTTTAGCAACCACTAATTTGATTTTCATCTCAATAATTTTCACTTTTTAAAATTATCATATGAATAACATCATGTAATGTGTGTGCTTTTGAGGTTTTATTACTTAGCAAATGTGTTTAAATTCTACACTTAAAATATTTTTGCTAAATAGCTTTCTATACTTGTAGAGGTACCACTAGTTTATTTATTTTTTAAATCCATTCACCTTTGAAAGATATCTTACAGTTTCTAGTTTGGGAAGTTTATGAGCTAAGTGCTTTAAATATTCACATAAAAGTTTTTATGTGAACACAGTATTTAATTTGCTTGGGTAAAGAAAAAAAAGTAGAAATTGCTGGGTCCTATTGTCTTATATATACATTTAACTTTGTAAGAAACTACAAGAAAGCTTCAACCTATAATTTTTTATATTATTGATTGTGTTTTTGATGTCATATTTAAAAATTCATTGCCAAACATTGTCATACAGATTTTCCTAAATTTTCTTCTAGAAGTCTTATGTTTTAACATTTTGCATTTAGATCTATTAATTTCAGTTAATATTTTTATACTCTATGAAGTATTTTTGCTTTGTTTGCTTTTTGCATATAGATATTCCTATTTTCCAGCACCATTTATTGAAAAGAAATTATTTCTACATTGAATTGCCTTTGCTTATTTTTCAAAAATCATTTGAATACATTTTTGTGGGTCCATATCCTGACTGTATTCTCCATTGTTCTATATGTCTAACTTTCAGGAATTCTGTGCCAGCTTACTATTATAAATTTATATTAATAGTAGGTCTTGAAATTGGCACCGTGTATTTTTCAAAATTTGCTTCTTCAATGTTTAACTAGTATAGTAGTACCTTTCCAATAAATTTTAGAATCAGCTTATTGTTTCTCATAAGAAACTTGTTAAGATTTTGATTTGCATTCAATCTATAGAAACACTGAGGGGGATTGACATTTTAACAACCCCGAGTCTTCCAGCACATAAACATGACATATATTTTCATTTATTTGTACTTTCTTTATTAGTGTTTCATAATTTTAAATATAGAGACCTTAAAAATATTTTGCTACATTTCATACCTAAGTATTTTAAGTATTGTGGTATTACTGTGTGATTCCATGTCTGCTGAATTTACATTTTCAGTAGCTCATAATTCATATATTAAAAACAGTACTCATTTTGCATATTAACCCTGTATCACCACTTTCAGTGTTTCTTATTATTAGTAGTTCAAAGTGTGATTTTTAATAGATTACTTAGAATTCCAAAGTAGAAAATACTATCACTTGTAAGTATAATTTTATTAATTCTAATCTGTTTGCCTTTTACTTTTGTTTTACTATATTGCCTAAGATTTCTAATGTAATTCTGGAATAGGAGTAGTGAGAGTAAAATGCCTTTTATTTGGTCTTAGTAGGGATGTAATCAGCCCATCATAAAGTTTGATGTTGACTGAAAGTTTTTGATTGATGTCCTCTATTCATTTCAGAAATTTCCCCTCCATTTCTAGTTTTCTGAAAATTTTTATGATTAATTTCATCAAAAGTATTTTCTGCATTTATTGAGGTGATCATTTTCTCTTTAGTTTATTGGTATGGTGAATTACACTAGTTTTAAAATGTTGATACGACCTTACGTTCTCAGGTAAAATCCTTGCTGGTCATATGTTTTCACTTTTTTTTTTTTCTGGTTCAGTTCAGAAATTAAAATCCCCGGTCGTTGCCCCAAAGGGATAATTTATTTTATCTTATTTATTTATTTATTTTAATTTTCTTTACATTATCGTGTTGGTTTTTCCATACATTGACATGAATCTGCCATGGGTATCCATGTGTTCCCTTTCCAGAACCCCCCTCCCACCTCCCTCCTGATTCCCTCTCTCTGGGTCATCCTGATGCACCAGCCCCAAGCATCAAACCTGGGCTGGCAATTGATTTCACATATGATGATTAACATGTTTCAATGCCGTTCTCCCATATCATCCCACCCTTGCCCTCTCCCATAGAGTCCAAAAGACTGTTCTATACATCTGCGTCTGTTTTGCTGTCTCGCATACAGGATTCTCGTTACCATCTTTCTAAATTCCATATATATGCGTTAGTATACTGTATTTTTGTTTTTCCTTCTGGTTTACTTCACTCTGGATAATAGGCTCCAGTTCCGTCCACCTGAGTAGAACTGATTCAAATGAATTCTTTTTAATGGCTGAGTAATATTCCATTGTGTATATGTACCACAGCTTTCTTATCCATTCGTCTGTTGATGGACATCTAGGTTGCTTCCATGTTCTGGCTATTGTAAACAATGCAGCGATGAACATTGGGGTACACGTGTTTCTTTCAATTCTGGTTTCCTCAGTCTGTATGCCCAGCAGTGGGATTGCTGGGTCATATGGTAGTTCTATTTGCAGTTTTTTAAGGAATCTCCACACTTTTTTCCATAGTGGCTGTACTAGTTTGCATTCCCACCAACAATGTAAGAGGGTTTCCTTTTCTCCACATCCTCTCCAGCATTTATTGCTTGTAGACTTTCTGATGATGGCCATTCTGACTAGTGTGACATGTTACCTGATTGTACATTTGATTTGTATTTATCTAATAATGAGCGATGTATTCTAATGCATATATATAGAGAACCTAGAAAAATGGTACTGAAGAATTTATTTACAGGGCAGCACTGGAGAAACAGACATAGAGAATAGACTTACGGACATAGGGAGAGGGGAGGAGAGGGTGAAATGTATGGCAAGAGTAACATAGAAGCTTACATTGCCATGTGTGAAATAGATAGCCAATGGGAATTTGCTGTATGGCTCAAGAAACTAAAACAGGGGTTCTGTATCAGTCTAGCAGGGTGGGATGTGGTGGTAGATGGCAGGAGTTTCAAAAGGGAGGGTATATATGTATACCTATGGCTAATTCATGTTGAGGTTTGACAGAAAACAACAAAATTCTGTAAAACAATTATCCTCAATAAAAAAATAAAAAAAAGAAATACTGAATTCTAGTTTAAATTTCTTACATTTTTATAGTTTTTGTAAGAAAATAGTATTGTCTTTATAAAATGAGTTATCATGTGATTCTACCTTTTTGAATTTCTGTTGGTTTTTTTTTTAACAGTATTAGCTGTATTTTTTACAATATTTTTTGCAATATTTCTTCCTTAAATATTTAGTTGAGTTCATCAATGAAACCATCTGGGCCTCAATTTGTTTTCTGAAAGTGTCAAATTATGAATTGAATTTCTTTAGTAGGTGTCAGATTATTGAGGTTATATATTTCATCATGTGTGTGTGTGTGTGTGTGTGTGTATTTCATCGTGTGTGTGTGTGTGTGTGTGTGTGTGTGTGTGTGTGTGTGTGTCTGTGTTAGCTGCTTAGTCGTGTCCGAATCTTTGCGACCCCATGGACTATATATAGCCTTCCAGGCACCTCCGTCCATGGGAGCATTAGTTATTTGTAGAAATATGCTCATAGCAGGGCAGTTTACTATAGTCTAAAAGTAGAAATAACTCAAATATCCATCGATAGTACAATGGATATGTAAGTTGTGGTTTCATCATAAGAGAGGATTCTCCATGATAGTAAGAACAAATTCAGTCAAGACTCCAAACCCATGGGTTCTGTATCTTCAGGGTGTGCATCGGCAGATTTGGAGGGCCAACTGTATGCCATTTTATGTAAGAGATCTTGAACATCCACAGATTTTGATATTCATGGGTGAGTCCTCGAACTGTTCCCCCATGGATACTAAGGGACAACTGTATGCTATTGCCATAGGAGCAACTTGTCTTAATGTCCCAAACATAATATTAAACAAAGAAGACAGACACAGAAGAGTATATTTATATTATTGTGTGTATATTAAGTTCAAAAACAAGCAACACTAATTTTTCCTGTTGAATGTCAGAATACTACTTCTCTGGAGAGGGGCAGGGATTGTGAGGGTGCATAAGGAATGCTTCTGGAGTCTAGTACTGTAATTTTGATTTGACTTCTCTGATTAAAGAAATGTGCTTAATTATGGAAAATTCATTGAGTTTTACACTTTGGTAACTTTCTTCTATATACTTTATACTTTAGAAAATGTAAAAATATATATTTAAAAAGCTGTTACCATGTTTATATGATATACCCCTCATGACTCCCAAACGTTGCTGAATAAAATTTGAAAGTATGATTGGGAAAAACTTCAAGTATCAGTGTTAACTATGAATGTTAATTCATTGTACACACTGAATTAGATAGCCTGGGAACATCATTTTCATGAGTTCAAAATAAATATTTTTTTAAATTAAATTAAATATTTAATCCATTTATTATTTATCATATCTCTTTCTACCTGTGTATATGTAATATATTTTCCCCCACCATATCAAATGCTCAGAAATTTGGAGTAATATCATAATAGCATTTCCTGATCTACCAATCTAAAATTTCTATCAAACTATTTTTAACTAATAATTGAAACAAATTTAGGATAATCATGTTTTTAGATAACCTAGGAAGACTCATAATAATCACAACTCCTTTCCTAACTCTTTGTATGTATTTAGAAATTCAGTCCAGAGTTGTGCCAGGATTTTCATTTATTTCCCTAATTTCTCATTCTTTTTTTTTGTTTGTTTGTTTTTATAAAATTCAGCAACTTGCCCCACCCACAGTTTTGGTATATGGATGTTTTGGTCCCAACTCCAGTTTTCTGATGCTAACTCTAACCTCAGTTATTTCTTGAGAATCTTCAATCACATTGTAATAATTTCAACTATAAAAATTTTCTCTGAGATTTAACTCATTTGGTTTGGAACCTCGAATTCACCTAAAGCTACCACATCACTTCTTACTCTTTCCTTGATTTTTAAACCATTAATCATTTATTTATTCTTCCTTATCCAATTACAAGAGCCTCTTCAGAGATTGAGAGTACTCAAGCAGGCAAAGTTGAAAGACTGTTGCTTACTCTGGTATTTATTAACATGGCACCATCTATTCTTAAGCACAGATTTTTCTCTTTCATATGTTCTCTATCTTATTCTATTTGAAATTTAAATATTTGAAAATTAACTTTGGCATATTTATAAGCTCAAATTTATTCCAGTTTGGTCTTTATGACTTTTTTTTTTTTACCATTTTATGTCATCCTTTTGTGTTTTTGTAAACTTTGCTTTTATTTTTAAAAAATCTCTAGCTGATCATAAAATTGCATGTGAGAGGTAATATTGCTTATAGAAAGGGAAAAACTTTTTCAAGAGCAAGAAGGATAGTCATGAAACTCAACTTTATACTCCCTGACCTTGATTCAATCCCTTAATTTATATGAGAATCAATCACATTATTTATAAGTGGCAAAAAATAATACATACTTCAGGATCATTTAATTTAACAAATTTACATGTAACTGAAACCATTGTATACTATATATGCTAATATAACATATATATATAATAATGTGTGCATTTATAAGAATTGTTAATATACTTAATCTCAACTTAGTATAAATATTGTCACCTAATTTTCCCCTTTCAGCTCTTACATTGGTAATCATTTATTTTCTCATTCACAGATCATTCATTCAGAAATACTTTGAAATATCTTTGACTAATGTCTATAATTTAGTCCTTTACCCCCAGCCTTCCCTTCTGAGAGTACTATGAACCCTGAGATGGCATGGTCACTTTCTTCCTGGGTGCCTGTCACTTCTGCTTCACCAGTTGGTTCTTCTTGAGTAGTCAGAATTAATTGGCAGTGGTTCTCCACATTGCCTCTTTAGCTTCCTGAAAGCGAAAAGTGTCAGAAAAGAAAGTTCAGAGTTTATCAGATTTTTCTTTTTGCAGAGAATCTACTACCAGTAATCTGAATGAGTCTCCTACTGCCACATTCTACTGTAGTCTGAGCATAAGGTATATCTGTCCTCTACCATGAGAACATCTTTCATAACTGATGACTTACTGTGTTAGTGGCCTAGAATATACTTCCAACAGTGTAGTTTTTCATGTTCTCTTCTTTCATATAATTCAAATCCTCTCCTCTAAGAAAAATCTCATGTTGTTGAATTTGAATTTTTATTTACACATTTACATTCTTAATTATTCTCTCTATTTCTGTTAAGCTTGTTTGTTTTCAATATTCTATGACTACTGATAAGTACCACCTAGCTTAAACTCAGAAGGCTGAATTTTCTTCCTTTTGCTAAGAAGTTTAGAAGTAAGAATTTTTATTTCTAGTTATTTTATTACTCACACTCACATCGTGGACACAGTTGAGTCAAAATGATCTCCGTCTCTTTTTTTCCCCCAGAACTACTGGTCATACCGATATTTGCTTTACTTGATTATTCCCCCTCCCCTTTGTTATTCCCATTTTATATTTAAATCTCTGTACTTTATTCTGTTTTCCCTTCAAGTTTTAACTTCTTGCTGATTTTTTAAAGTTGACTTTCTGCCAAACATTCCTTTAGTATTTGTCAATTGCCCTCCACACCTTCCTACATGTCTTCCCCCCCCACCAGTTTCATAAATGATGCTACAGAAATCCTTCTATGTACCAATTGCTTATTTACTCCAAGTTCCTTCACTTTTTAAACAGTGGCCTTCAAATGAAAGGCAAAATATTCACCTGAACTCTCATTTCTTATGTATAACTCTTACATAAGAACATATAGAACAGCACTTCAAAATACAATAAGTGTATCACAAATCTCATGAGATGCTTCAGTCAAAAAGTTTTATGTGTTTGCAGAAACTTGGGAAAAGCTGAATAGACTTGTAAAAATGCAGATATCTTTCAGTCAATACAAAAATAATGAACCACCTCAAACCAACAAATATTGTATGTCAATTATATTTTTAAAAAAGTTTTTGTTTAACCTAGCATTTCCAAATTGGAAATCTCTTCATCATAGAATACTTAGTAAGATGCAAAGGAGAATATTTTATTCATTATAATAATAGATAAAATTTAATGACTGCTTACTATATGTTGCAAATCATCCTAATGAAAAGAAATATAGTCAACAAATTTGGAAAACTCAGAATTGGCTACAGTACTGGAAAAGGTCAGTTTTCATTCCAATCCCAAAGAAAGGCAATGCCAAAGAATGTTCAGATTATCGCACAATTGCACTCATCTCACACATTAGCAAAGTAATGCTCAAAATTCTCCAAAGTAGGCTTTAGCAGCATGTAAACCGAGAAATTCCAGATATTCAAGCTGGATTTAGAAAAGATAGAGGAACCAGAGATCAAATTTCCAGCATCTGCTGGATCACAGAAAAAGCAAAGAATTGTAGAAAACAATCTATTTCTGCTTCACTGACTACATCAAAGCCTTTGACTGTGTGGATCACAACAAACTGGAAAATTCTTAAAGAGATGGGAATACCAGACCATCTTACTTGCCTCCTGAGAAATCTTTGCAGGTCAAGAATCAACAGTTAGAACTGGACATGGAACAATAGACTGGTTCCAAATTGGGAAAGGAGTACATCACGGCTGTATATTGTCACCCTACTTATTTAACTTGTATGCAGGGTACATTTTGCAAAATGCCAGGTTGAATGAAGCACAAGCTGGAGTCAAGATTGTCAGGAGAAATATCAATAACCTCAGATATGCAGCTGATACCACCCTTATGGCAAAAAGCAAAGAGGAACTAAAGAGCCTCTGATGAAAGTGAAAGAGGAGAGTGAAAAAGCTGGCTTAAAACTCAACATTCAGAAAACTAAGCTCATGGCATCTGTTTCCATCACTTCATGGCCAATAGCTGGAGGAAACAATGGAAACAGTGACAGACTTTATTTTCTTGTCACGGCAGATATTGACTGCAGCCATGAAATTAGAAGATGCTTGCTCCTTGGAAGGAAAGCTATAACCAACCTAGACAGCATATTACAAAGCAGAGACATTACTTTACTGACAAAGGTCTGTGTAGTCAAAGCAATAGTTTTTCCAGTAGTCATCTGTGGATATGACAGCTGGACCACAAAGAAAGCTGAGCACTGAAGAACTGATGCTTTTGAACTGTGATGTTGGAAAAGACTCTTGAGAGTCACTTGGACTGCAAGAAGATCAAACCAGTCAATTCTAAAGGAAGATAGTCCTGAATATTCATTAGAAGGACTGATGCTGAAACTGAAGCTCCAATTCTTTGACCACCTGATGAAAAGAAGTGACTCATTTGAAAAGACCCTGATGCTGGCAAATATTGAAGGCAGGAGGAGAAGGGGATGACTGAGGATGAGATGGTTGAATGGCATCACCAACTCAATGGACATGAGTTTGAGCAAGTTCTGATAGTTGATGATGGACAGGGAAGCCTGGTATGCTGTAGTCCATGGGGTCGCAAAGAGTTGGACATGACTGAGTGACTGAACTGAACTTATAGTTAGCAAATATGTATTGAGTACTTAATATTAGCCAGCACTCTTCTTGTCACTGAGAATAGTGGAAACAAATTAAATTTTCTTCTATCATTATAGCATGGAAAAGAGACAATAAGTTAGAAGATATAATAAATTAGTAATAATAAGGAGGAAAAATCTAGCAAGAACAGAATTTATAGTATTTAATGATTAGTTGGGCAGCTAGGTAGACAGAGAAAAGCTCACCCAGTAATTAACTACTGAGTAAACACTTAGAGTCACTGGTGGAGTTAGACTTGCAGATAGATTTATGGGAAAGAAAATTCTGGCAAGATGACTTATTTATTACAGGCCTTGAGGCAAGAATGAGCCCAGTTTAGTCAATGAACAGCAAAGAAGGCAAGTGTGACTGGAGAATAAAAGACAGAGGAGAGAACACCTGTAAACAAAGTTGGAGGGGTAATAGGACCTCAACCTTCTTGAATTAAAAGTGGCAAGCCACGTAAGGTTATTGAACAGTGTGACATGATTTGATACATTTTAACAGAATCATTTTGGCTGTTGTGTTGAGGTCAGATAATGTGTAGGCAAGAGCAGAAGCATGGAAATAAGGAGACATACAAATGCTAGGGAGGAATGATAATGGCTTGGACCCAACTATAGTAGTGGTTGAAATCTATTAATAGATATATCAATATTTAAAGATTGAGCTTATATGCTATTTTTGTCTTGTTATGGTGAGTCACTGTTGCTGTTGTCTGCTCTTCCTTCAAAAACTGGAGGCCATTAACTGACATGTAAAGACTATAAGAGAAGCTGGTTTCCCTGGGGCAGAAATAGAAAATATCTGGAACACCATTTTTAAATATGTTAATTGGTGGCTGGACATTTTAGCCTACATTATATCATCTATCTTCATTAACAATTCAACAACCTGGGTGCTAACATTATGCACATTTTGAGTTTGAAAGAAGAAAGACCTAAAGAGGTCAAGAAATTGATATTAGGTCACTAATTAATTAAGCAAGTGCTGATCTGGGATTTGCACTCAGGGACACTTTACTTTTCAGGCCCAGGTTAAGAACTGACAAAATTACATTCCCATGGTAATAATTACTATTTATTACTGCTGAACTAGAAGTTGTGTCACGTATCTTGCAGTCAAAACAGTCTAAATATATAGGCCATGAACAGTGCACATCTCTTCCTTGTTGGTCAGTAACAATGGCTCTGGCATTCTCTGGCATCTTTAAATCCTATCATTCTTAGAGCGTGGAAGTGAAAGTGAAAATGAAAGTGTTAGTCACTCAGTCATGTCCAGCTGTTTGCAACCCCATGGACCAGGCTCCTCTGTTCATGGGATTTCCCAGGCAAGAATAGTGGAGTGGGTAGCCATTCTGTTCTCTAGGGGATCTTCTCGCCCCAGGGATCGAACCCAAGTCTCCAGAACTGTAGATGGATTGTTTACTGTCTGAGCCACCAGAATATTGCACTCTTTGGTCCCATGGTGGCTCAGACAGTAAAGAATTTGCCTACAATATGGGAGACCCAGATTTGTTCCCTGGGTCGAGAAGATCTCCTGAAGAAGGTAATGGCTACTGACTCCAGTATTCTTGTCTGGAGAATTCCATGGACAGAGGAGCTTAGAGAGTTATGGTCCATGGGATTGCAAAGAGTTGGACAGGGCTGAGCGACTAACACTTTCACTTGCCTTATATTATAGTTCCTGTGACTATGAATCTGTACTACTCATTCTTCCAATGGTGAGTTTTTATCCCTCTTGATCTTGACTTTGACCCCTCTCTACTTCCTCAAAATCTTCCTCTTTTCAGCATTCTTATTTGGGATCATCTTTCATGTTTTGGAACCCTTCTTGCTTTATAATAAGCCAGCCTTTTTTTTTTTTAATAGCTTTTCTCAAATTCCTTCACTAGAAGGGAGATATCAGTTGGCAGTTACAAAATGTTTTAATCCTAAACCTGTCATGTTTCAAGTGTAACCACAAATATTTTCTTTTCCAAAATTTTCTCTTTCTTGTGTCTAGGAAATATCCTGGAGCAGAGATGGAACATTGTTAAGAAGCGTAGGCAGGGTCATCATGTCATCACCAAAGAGTTAGATTCTCTGCTGATGGGTTTGGTCTTGATTTAATGAACCAGATTTGGAAACACAATAAGCCTATGAATCACTAGGAATTGATGGCTATTCTTCCCTCTTCAACCCCATGTCATTCTTTTCTCAAAGTGCAGACGAAAGTATAGGAGAGAATTACTTCCAAGGCTGCAGAGCATTCCGTTTAGTTTCAGGTTCTGAGAGTGCCTTTTTAATTGATAGACTTTATTATTTTTTTTAGAGAAGTTTTAGGTTTATACAAAAAGTGAATCCTAATGTAAAATCGGAGAGTGTCTTGAGTCAGCTTGTTCCAGATTCTGTCAGTGAGTTTTGACTTCTTCTTGTTCGAGAGAGAAACTTCTCAGAAATCCATCCATTCAGCTCACCTCTGAATGCACTTTGAGCAACTGGCTGCTTCTCTTGTAAGCACGTTATTAATGGTGTCTTTTCAAAAGTAGAGAGAGTGCCCTGGAAAATGCGATATTGATTCCCACCCCCACCCCTTCTTTCCACTGTTTCAATCACTGCTTGTTTGAATGACTTTCATTTTTAGCAACAAGAGAATCTTTGAAGAAAAGTGGTTTATATGATCAGCCTGAAATAAAATCACCGCTCAATTTAAGCTCTGAAAAATATTATTGATATTTTAATAGAACTTCAGGGAACCTATTGTGAGTCCAATAATAGCTACAGGGAGTTTATACACAGAAATCATAGTTAGGGATCGTTTTATTTCTTAGGCAGTATGTGTTAACTGCAAATAATGGTTTAAACCTCCGCTCCCATACTGTATAAATCAGGAGTCTCAAGCGTGTGGAAATATTCAGAGTACTTCAAGAGGGGTTAATGCCTTTCCATGACTCTAATGTTTTGCCTTTAATTAGCCCTTTAGAAAGAAACCTGGGATAATTTTCTCTTAAGCTTTTAACCAGTGTTGGCATCAGGAAATCCCCAAATCTTACAGCTGAAAGTCCTGGAGACAACATAGATAAATGGATTTGTTGTGCAGGGGTGACTAGGAAAGCTCAGGTGAAAGTGTGATTTGATGGAGGTGGCACAGCCTCAAATTAATGTCCGGATTCCCTTGCTGTGGATACTTGGAATACTTCTCCCTACCTGCAACTTTCTATAGTACTGACTTTCCTCCTTCTCCATTTTCTTCATATGTTTTACAAAATATTTATGAATATCCTCTGTTCTGAATCTTCCTACGGTGTACAAACATATTCATTGATGAAGTAGAACTGTGGTATTACCATATTAATTGGCTTATTACTTGGTAAGAAGAGAGTGCTACCTTTAAGGACTGCATCAAGAACCACCTCTTCCAGGAAACTTGTTTTGTGACATTGGTCCGTATTGATGTTGCTCCTTTCTGTCAACACTTGTAAATCACTCATAATATGTCTTGATTTTGTCCTGTGTGCGTGCAAAGATTTCTAGTGAGGTCTTTGAAATTGATGTTGATTTAAATTAATAGATATTTACTATGTGGCTAATAAATGTGTAAGGCATCATGCTATATGTTAATAAGAATACAAATGAGAATAAAACAAAAATTTTGAATTATGCTGAAGACAAGTGCATATTATAAATGTATGAAAAGAATTTTCATAGGAAGAGTTCAATGTAGAGGAAGATCAAGGAAAGGAACTTCACAAAGAAGGGGAAAAAAGCAGAAAAACTTAGGGCTTGTCAATGTAGTGCAATTAGATAGAATCCTTGGGAAGATGTAGTGAGACTAAGTGTTAAAAATATGGTTAAAGGAGTGATGACACTATATGTGAGACAGCAAAAGAGACACAGGTGTAAAGAACAGACTTTTGGACTCTGGGAGAAGGCGAGGGTGGAATGATGTAAGAGAATAACATTGAAACATGTATATTACCATATGTGAAATCCAGGTTCTGGTTCAATGCATGAGACAGGGTGCTCAGGGCTGGTGCACTGGGACAACCCTGAGGATGGGATGGGGAGGGAGGTGGGAGGGGGGTTCAGGATGGGGAACACATATATACCCATAGCTGATTCATGTCAATATATGGCAAAAACCACTACAGTATTGTAAAGTAATTAGCCTCCAATTAAAATAAATAAATTAATTAAAAAATGTGATTAAAAGAATGGAACTAGAATAAGAAATAAGATGTCCCTGAATTTGGAGAATCAAGTCTCTATTTTTAGTATATTATGCAGACAGGAAAAGAACCTTGATTAGGATGGTAAGAGGAATATCCATTTATACAATAATGTAATAGCTATTAATTGGGAACATACTATATGTAAGGCACTTTTCTAGGTTTGAGGGATAACTGAAATTGTTGGGTTAGGAAGCCATTATACAGAATTTCAGACTGTTATGATTGCTGTGGAAGTAGAAAGCAACTGTTAGATTCAGGAATGTTGGAGAACTTGTACCTGATTGAATATGAAAGGCAAATGGGCCTTTTAGTATAAAGCACTGATTAGCATTTCATTAAAAAGAGGAGGGAAAGTAAGAGAAACTGATTGGAAGTCTGTGTGAGTAGAAGAGTACTGATGGATCACATTTTGGAAACAGTGGTAGGGATGAGATGTTTGGTGAAAGATTTCCCTTTTTGGCCCTTTTAGGGTTTCCCTTTTTGCTCTTATTTCATAGAGTTGTTTGAGTACATAGATCTGCAGCCACAGAGACTACTTGATCAACTTTGACATTAATGTTAACCTCTTGGAAATGTTAGAGAGCCATGGTCATCAGAAAGCAGGCCAACCCCCATGGGAAATAAAACCCTTCATCTCATTAAAAGGATTCTTTCAAGTTTTACATGGCCAGGTACCACTTATTAGGAGTCTATGTTAGTTGGAGGGAAAGTCTTATAGGAACAGATGGGATAGGATTTGCCTGGTCTTTTCTTCTCTGTACACATCTTTCTTGGGAACCATGAAGGAAAATAGTTCTGACAGCTAGCCTTTCTCATTTTTCTCCCCAGCAGAGGGGAGCCTAATATAATCCAGCTCTTAGATGCAGAGTTTCTGCTCCTGTTACTATGTGTTTAGCCTGACTTGATGCAGAACATAATAAGTTCCTAACCAGCAAGACAACATATATTGTTTTCCACACTCCACATAGTTCAGTACCTAAAAATGGACGGATAATGAGAGAATAAATTTCTCTTTGTAAAATTTATTTTTAATTGGAGGAAAGTTGCTTCACAATGTTGTGTTTGTTTCTGCCATAAAGCAATTGTAAATAGTGCTGAAATGAATACTTTGATACATGTGTCTTTTTGAATTCTGGTTTTCTTAGGATATATGCCCAATAGTGGGATTGCTGGGTCATATGGTAGATTTATTCCTAGTTTTTAAAAAAGTCTCCATACTCTTCTCATTAATGACTGTTTCAGTTTATATTCCTACCAACAGTGCAAGAGGGTTCCCTTTTCTCCATATCCTCTCCAGCATTCATTGTTTATAGATTTTTTGATGATGGCCATTCTGACCAATGTGGGGTGATACCTCATTCTATTTTTGATTTGCATTTCTCTAATAATGAGCATTTTTCATATGTTTATTGGCCATCTGTCTGTCTTCTTTGGAGAAATGTCTGTTTAGGACTCCAGCCCATTTCTTTTTTTTTTTTTCAAATTTTTTTTTATTGTTTTTGCCATACAATGACATGATATCACCATGGGTTTACATATGCTTCCCCTCCAGAGCCCCTCTCCCTCCTCCCTCCCCCCCCCCCACCCCGGGGAATCTCGCTGCACCAGCCCCCAGCATCAATCCTGGGCTGGCGATTGATTAGACATATGACAATTAACATGTTTCAATGCCCTTCTCCCATATCATCCCACCCTTACCCTCATCCACAGAGTCCACGAGTCTATTCTATACATCTGTGTTCCTTTTGCTGTCTCGTATGTTGGGTTCTCATTACCGTCTTTCTAAATTCCATATATATGCGTTAATATACTGTATTGTTGTTTTTGCTTCTGGCTTACTTCACTCTGGATAATGGGCTCCAGTTTTGTCCATTTCTTGATTGCGTTGTTTGTTTGTTTATTAAAGTCACAGGATATAAAATCAATACACAGAAATCTCTTGCATTCCTATATACTAACAATGAAAAATCAAAAGAGAAATTGAAGAAACAGTCCCATTCACCATTGCAACAAAAAGAATAAAATACCTAGAAATAAACTTGCATAAGGAGATAGAAGACCTGTATACAGAAAACTGTAAGACACTGATGAAAGAAATCAAAGATGTCACAAACAGATGCAGAGATAGATATACCATGTTTATGGATCAGAAGGATCAATGTTGTGAAAATGACTATACTACCCAAAGCAATCTATAAATTTGATGCAATCCCTATCAAATTACCAATGGCACAGAACTAGAACAAAAAATTTCACAATTTTTTTGTATGGAAACACAGAAGACTCCTAATAGCCAAGGCAATCTTGAGAAAGAAAAATGGACCTGGAGGAATTAACCTTCATGATTTCAGACTATATTACTAAGCTACAGTCATCACAACAGTGTGGTATTGGCACAAAAACAGAAATGTAGACCCATGGAGCAAGATAGAAAGCTGAGAGATAAACCCAAGCACTTATGGGTGCCTTATCTTTGACAAAGGAGGCAAAAAATACAATGGAGAAAGAACATTTTCTTCAATAAATGGTGCTGGGAAAACTGAACAGCTATGTGTAAAAGAATGAAATTAGAACACTCCCTAATACCATATACAAGAATAAACTCAAAATGGCTTAAAGACCTAAATTTAAGGCCGGAAACTATAAAAATCTTAGAGGGAAACATAGGCAAACACCCTTTGACATAAATCACAGCAAGATCCTCTTTGACTCACTTCCTAGTGTAATGGAAATAAAAACAAAAATGAATAAATGGGACCTAAACAAACTTAAAAGCGTTTGCATAGCAAAGGAAATAATAAAGATAAAAAGAAAACCCTCAGAATGGGATAAACTATTTGCAGTTGAAGCAGTTGACAAAGGATTAATCTCCAAGTACAAGCAGCTCATGCAGCTCAATATCAGAGGATAAGTTTCTTATCTCTATGACAACATAATACTTCAAACACTAAGAGGGAATTTGATGGCCGGGAAGACCTTTGAATGACCCTGAAACTACTATGTAGAATGCTATTTTTCTCCTTTGGGAAGACCATCACAAATTCCAAATGTCCTCATTAATCACCTTTACTAGTGAGCTGGAAACAAGCTGGAAGAAATAAAATTCTCACCCAAACTATACTAACCATTAGAAAATAAATTCAAATCACATTCTGTCCCTACTTGAGATTGAGGGGGTTCTACATCTGTGATTACAAACACTATGACATTGATTCATGAAACAGAGAAGTAGAACTTCTGGTCTTTTGAGTCTCAGGACATGAATTCAAGTTTGAACTTGTTTTGTTGTTTTCCTGAGATAAATAACCAAGTTCTTTAAGAACTTTTAATTCTACATTTTGGCGGGTATAAAGTTATCCTTGAAAAGATAGCTTCCCATTACCTACAGAATTTGTTAAAAACAAATTCTTCACCTCAATATCAGAGGCCTTTTAATATTTAAGTACCATTTATTTATTTATTTTTGAAATATTTTGACCAAAATAATGGATTTACACTATTTTGTAAATTCTTCTTATAGTACATAATTCATATTTGTTTGATAAGTAATACAGCACATCGCCAAAGTTAAGTTTTCCAAATATATATATGAGTCTGACATTATAACACAAACACATTATTTTTTTTTTACTTTTTTGATTAAGACTTTTATAGAACAGTCTATCAACAACTCAAAATAAGGTTATTGTACATTATCTTAATTCAAAGTATCACATAAGTCACAAGGGTGGGATATGATAGTAAAAAGAAACTTACCTCCATTTAGGACATTAGAATTTAGAAAGAAATTTAAAATTTACATAAAATTTTAAGTTATAAGAATATAAACATCAAAGATACCACAGTAGTTCATGTTTACTTCTCAATAAAGAACATCAGGAATATACATCTATTTGTTCTATTCCTCAGGTATGGCTGATGCTCTGTTCTCCAGATGTAAACGTATGCAATCTTAAAGGTTGTTATGAAGACTAAGTGAGATAAACAGTATGCATTAATAATTCACAGTAACTTTCTTGGTAGTAATTATAAGCATCCAACACTTGGAACATATTGCAAATAAATCAATGTTATAGTGGAGGAAGTAACTTTAGAGAGTCTTCCCAAAGAAAACAAATGTCTGGATTTATAGATTATTGACCTAAATTCCCTGGAGAAGGGAACAGCTACCCACTCCAGTATTCTGGCCTGGAGAATTCCATGGACTGTATAGTCCATGGAGTCACAAAGAGTCAGACGCGACTGAGCGATTTTCACGTTCATTTCTTCCCAAGCCCTTATTATAGTCCTGTATCAGTCAAATTTATTCACTTTAAGATAAATATTTAATTCAATGCTCCCTCTAACCAAGTATATTTTAGGTTGGTTGTCCTGGAATCAGATTCTAAGTCTCTGAGATGAAAGTACAGAAGGATTACTGGCATGTGCTATTTAGAGTATCATGACTGGGTATGAGCACAATGGAGGTTTTAGTCCACCATATTACTGCCCTAATTCTTAGATGTTCCTTAAAAGATATCTTAGGTGTGAAAACTGGACGCTTTTACCCTCAAATTAACCTGATATTGGATCTAGATTTTCCAGGATGAGGCAGTAATCTTGGAAGATCCCTTCCACCAAGGGTAATTCTTGGTGAAGTTTTCAGCTATGGTCAAGTCTTCAGCAAACATTCCTACCATTGCATGGCACACACAACAAAAGTTTTCTAGGTGTTTGAGGAATAAAAATTTTGAAGGTTCTTCCCCTTCAAGAACCTCTTAGTCTGCATTGAGAGTTAAGAGTCATTAGACAGATAAAAGTTTATAGAATAGTGAAACTTCTAATAAGTATTGTCACCTAGTGAATTGTCAATCCTGTCTGGCAGACTGTGGCCTGCCAGGCTCCTCTGTCCATGGAATTCTCTAGGCAAAAATACTGGCATATATAGCCATTTGGGCAAGAATACTGGGTATTCTTGAATAGTGGGTAGCCATTTCCTTAGAAGGGACCTTCCTGACCCAGGGATTGAACCTGGGTCTCCTGCACTATGGGCAGATTCTTTACCACCTGGTCCCCAATCAAATACTGTGGTTGCACAGAGTAGGAGCTAAAAAATTAAAGAATTATGACTATATTTCATAAATAATAGTAAATTCATAATCATTATTAAGATCAGCAAAGTAGTGGGGAACTTAAGTTTAGGCAAAATTGTAAGAACAACTCATCATCTCAATTTGTTAAAGCAATGGTTAAAAGAGCTCAAACCTATAAAAAAATAGTTATTACCCAGAGTGAGTTTGGGCTCCACATAAAGATACTTAAATCTTCTAATAAAATTTTAATAGGATATTCCCCAACAGGACCTTGGATCCCTTGATAGTCTGAAGCACGTATTCAGAGAAAAAAATAAGCCATCAGGAATTTAACATTCTTTTCTGTTCTACTAGAAAGACTGAAGTTTCAGAGCCAATCCAAAATGGGCTCAAATTATTCTAGTTTGTGAAGCTTTGGTAAAGCCAGAAAAAAAAAAGTGTAAACAATGATTTTTTTCTCAACTGAAAGGTGATCTTAGTGATATTTGAGTTCCATTGATGTTATAGGCACTGCATAAAGTAAAGCATAAAGTGACAGACTCATTTAATAGGGACTCTGCTTTCACTACAAACATATAGAAAGTAAAGGAACAGTAATGCACATATATGATTAAGCTTAAAACAATTGAAATTATTGAATACTAGGAATAGAGAAACTGAAGTTATAGCAGGACTTAGGAGATGAGAACTTGGAAATTAATATTGATAGAGAAACAGAAAGTAAAATTTTGGACTAAGGAAGTTAAAGAGTTGTCGCTAAGGAATCTGCATAGCTGTAGATCCTAGAAGCAGTACCTCTTCAACGAAATGAAAGAAAAATACTTATACTAGAAAATGTTCACCAAATGTAAGAAAAAGGTGAGTGTGCTTCTGTCTAGGGCTCCATATAAGGAAAAAAAAAAACCCTCACAAACCAGCAAATACCCAATCCTAAGTCTCTACACTTTTCATGAAGCTATTCTAAAACTGACATTGTTGCTGTCATTCAGTCACTCAAGTTGTGTCCGACTCTTTGTGACCCCATGGAATGCAGCATGGGGATTACCTGTCAAGAATCCCTGTCTGTCTCCAGGAGTTTGCTGTAACTCATCTCCATTGAGTTTGTGATGCCATCTAACCAAATCATCCTTGTTCAGCCCCTTCTCCTGCCCTCAGTCTTTCCCAGCATTGGGGTCCTTTCCAGTGAGTCAGCTCTACACATCAGGTGGCCAAAGTATTAGAGCTTCAGCTTCAGAGTCAGTCCTTTCAATGAACATTCAAGGTTGATTTCCATTAGGATTAACTGATTTGATCTCTCTGCTGTCTAAGGGAATCTCAAGAGTCTTCTCCAGTACTACAGTCTGAAAGCATCAATTCTTTGGTGCTCAGCCTTTTTTATGGTCCATCTCTCACATCCATACATGATTACAGGAAAAACCATAGCTTTGACTATATAGACTTTGATTGGCAAAGTGATGTCTCTGCTTTTTAATTTAAAATTTTTTCTTTAGTTTTTTAAAACCAGAAACATTTTATATTGGAGTATAGCTGATTAACAATTTCATGGCTACTCTCCCTGTCTGTAGTGATTTTGGAGCTCAAGAAAATAAAATCTGTCACTATTTCTACTTTTCCTCCATCTATTTGCCATGAAGTGATGGGGCCAGATGTCATGATCTTACTTTTTTTGAATGTTGAGTTTTAAGTCAGCTTTTTCACCTCTTCTTTTACCTCATCAAGAGGCTCTTTAGTTCCTCTTCATTTTCTGCCATTAGGGTGGTGTTATCTGCATATCTGAGATTGTTGATATTTCTTCTGGCAATCTTGATTCTAGCTTGTGTTTTATCCAGCCCAGTATTTTGCATGATGTACTTTGCATAAGTTAAATAAGCAGGGTGACAATATACAGCCTTGACATATTAGTGTTAATATGGGTACCTTTGCTGACAAAGGTCCATCTAGTCAAAGCTATGGTTTTCCAAGTAGTCATGTATGGATATGAGAGTTGGACCATAAAGAAAGCTGAGCATCGAAGACTTGATGCTTTTGAACTGTGGTGTTGAAGAAGACTCTTGAGAGTCCCTTGGACACTGCAAGGAGATCAAATCAGTCAATCCTCAAGGAAAGCAGTCCTGAATATTCATTGGAAGGACTGATGCTGGAACTGAAGCTCAAATTCTTAGCCCATCTGATGCAAAGAACTGACTCACTGGGAAAGGCCTGATGCTGGGAAAGATTGAAAGCAAGAGGAGAAGGGGATGACAGAGGAGGAGATGGTTGGAGTTTGAGCAAACTCTGGGAATTGGTGATGGACAGGGAAGCCTGGTATACTGCTTCCATGGGGTTGCAAAGATTTGGACATGACTGAGTGAATTGAACTGAGAAAAACAAAAGCAGAAACAAAAATTATAAAACCTCTGGTGTTTCCAGCAAGAATATACTCAAAAATCCCTCTGTTGTTTCCAAAATCTAGTACAACTTGTCATACAATCGCTGCTATAAAATTAAAAAGAACCTCCCAATTAAATTTACAAACATTGTGGGGAAATGATCGACTTTATATTAGTCTAGATAGCCTAGATTAACAACAACATCAAAGCTCAATGTTTATTTGCAGAAGGAGACTTAAAATATTTATGGGTATTAAGTTCAAAATGCAAAACAAAAAATGGACAAAATGAATTAAGAATACACTTTCAATAGTATTGGTATATATAAAAATAAACTTACATTTTACAAATTAATAATAAAATACATGAAATAAAAATTCAAATAGTTGTCTCAAGTGTAATAGATAGAGTAAATATTTATAAGATAATGTTGGTTAACCTAAATTGAAGAAGAGACAGGGAAAAAATAGGAGAAAAATAATAAAACCATGGAAGTGTTGAACACACTGAAAAGGTAAAACATGAAATTGAAGTACTAGAAGGAGAAATAAGGAAGAATAATGCAAAAGGAATATTCAAAACAGAAAATGATAGAATTTGTCATGCTGATCAAATAAACCTCATAAATTTGCAAATCTCAATGAATTTCCTCAAGGAGGATAAATATAAAGAAAATTATAAAATTGATGAAAAACAAATTAAAAAATCACAAAAGCATCCAGAGGCAAAAAGATAATTACTTTCATGGAGCTGCAATAAAACTGAGAGACAACTTATTTTAAAAAATTGTTGTAAGTAAAAGACAATGGATTAGCATCCTGTAAAGGCTGAGAGTGAATAAAATGTGCTAACCTAGAATTCTATGTTTAGGAAAGACACACTCATAAAACAGTGATAAATAGGCACAATTTCAGCTAAATAAAAAACAAACATAGTTTCAAACAAAAAGTAGTAGAGCATAAATATAAGTAATATCTATAAATAGTTCTTCAAATAGAAAGAAAAGGACCCTAGGTAGAAACATGGATATAGATAATAGAAAACACAAAGTTAAATATGTAGGTGAATATAAATAAATAGCAACTGCATAAACAAAATTTGAGTGCTTTATAGACCATAAAATATATGTGGAACTAAAATTCATGACATTATAAAGTTAAAGGATGTAAATATGGGATTAAAAACCTTCATGAATTTTAGCATTGTGGAAGCAGTAAAAGTAATTACTCAGTTGTGCATAAGATATAAAAGATACATTTTAATTTCTAGCTAATCTGCAAAAGAAGCATAAAATGTATGATTGAAATGCTAAGAGGAATAAAGGGTACAAATGGACATTGAGTTTGTGTTTGGGAGTTGGTGAAGGACAGGGAAGCCTGGTGTGCTGCAGTCCATGATTGCAAAGAGTCTGACATGACTGAACAACGAACAACAACAAAGAAGCTCTTGATGAAGGTGAAAGAACAAAGTGAAAAATCTTGCTTAAAACTAAGATCATGGCATCTTGTCCCATCACCTAATGGCAAATAGATAGGGAAAAATTGGAAAGAGTGGAAGATTTTATATTGTTGGGTTTCAAAATCACTGTGGATGGTTACTGCAGCCACAAAATTAAAACATGCTTACTCCTTGGAAGAAAAGCTATGACCAACCAAGACAGTGTATTAAAAAGAAGAGAAATTACTTTGCCAGCAAAGGAATATATAGTCAAATCTATGGTTTTTCCAGTAGGCATGAATGGGTGTGAGAGTTGGACCATAAAGAAGGCTGAGTGCAGAAGAATTGGTGCTTTTGAACTGTGATGCTGGAGAAGACTCTTGAGAGTCCTTTGACTGCAAGGATATCAAAGTAGTTACTGCTAAAGGAAATCAGTCCTGAATATTCATTGGAAGGACTGACTCTGAAGCTGAAGTCAGTCCTCCAATACTTTGGACACCCCATGGGAAGAGCGACTCATTGGAAAAGACCCGATGCTGGGAAAGATTGAAGGCAGGAGAAACAGGGGGTGACAAAGAGTGAGGTGGTTGGATGGCATCACCAAATCAATGGACACGAGTCTGGGAAAACTCAAGGATATAATGAAGGACAGGGAAGCCTGGTGTGCTGCAGTTCATTGGGTTGCAAAGAGTTGGACACGACTTAGTGGCTGAAAAACAGCAACAACAAAAGACAAGGAAATTTAAAACAAAGTAAGCAATAGGAAGAAACAAAGACAAGAGTGGAAATTAGTGTAACTACTGACAGGAAATAAGATAACTTAAAAAGCTCAAAGTTGGTACTTGAAGGATTTTTGTAATTGATAAATACCTAATAAGACATCAAATAGCACAAGGATAGAATGAATGAAGTGGCTGGGCCAAAACAGAGATGACACTCAATTGTGGATCTGGTGATGAAAGTAAAGTCAGATGCTGTAGAGAAGAGCATTGCATAGGATCCTAAATTGTTAGGTTCATGAATCAAGGTAAATTGGAAATGGTCAAGCAGGAGATGGAAAAAGTAAACATTGACATCTAAGGAATCAGTGAACTAAAGTTTATGGGAATGGGTGATTTAACTCATATGGTAATTAAATCTACTACTGTGGGCAAGAATCCCAAAGAAGAAATGAAGTATCCCTCGTAATCAACAAGAATACAAAATGCAATATTGAGTACAACCTCAAAAATGACAGAATTATGTATTTGTTTCCAAGGCAAACCATTTGACATCACAGTAATTTAAGTCTATGCCCCAACCACTGATGCTGAAAAAGCTGAAGTTGATCAGTTTTATGAAGACCTAGGAGACCTCCTAGAACTAACGCCAAAAGAAGATGTCCTATTCATCATAGGGGATTGGAATGCAAAAGTGAGAAGTCAAGAGATACCTAGAGTAACAGGCAAGTTTGGCCTTGGAGTACAAAATGAAGCAGAACAAAGACTAACAAAATTCTACCAAAAGATCACACTGGTCATTGCAAGCACCATTTTCTTTTAACAACACAAAAGATGACTTTACACATGGACATCACCAAATGAAATCAGATTGATTACATTCTTTGCAGTGGAAGATGACGCTGTATACATTCAGCAAAAACAAAACCTGAGCTGACTGTGGCTCAGATCACCAACTTCTCAGCAAAATTCAGGCTTAAACTGAAAAAGTGTGGAAAACCACTAGGCCATACAGTTATGATTTAAATCAATCCCCTATGAATATGTAATGGAGGAGACTAATAGATTCAAGGACTTAGATCTAGTAAACAGAGTGCCTGAAGAACTATGGACAGAATTCCATAATACTGTACAAGAGACAGTGAACAAAATCATACCAAAGAAAAGGAAAAGCAAGTAGGCAAAGTAGTTTTCTGAGTAGGCTTTCCAAATGGCTGAAAAAAGAAGAGAAGCGAAAAGCAAGAGAGAAAGGGAAAGGTATACCCAATTAAATGCAGAGTTCCAAAGACTAGCAACAAGAGAAGAAGGCCCTCTTCAATGAAAAAATGTAAAGATATAGAGGAAAACAACAGAAGACGAAAGACTAGAGATCTCTTCAAGACAACTGGAACTATCAAAAGAACATTTCATCCAAGAATGGGGACAATAAAGGAGATGGTAAAGACCTAATAGAAGCAGAAGAGATAAAGAAGAAATGGAAAGAATACACAGAAGAACTGTACAAAAAAGATCTTAATTACCCAGATAACCACAATAGTGTGGTCACTCACCCAGAGCCAGACATTCTGGAATGTGAAGTAAGTGGGTCTTAGGAAGCACTACAGCCAATGAAGCTACCAGAGATCAAATTGCCAACATTCACTGGATCATAGAGAAAGCAAGGGAATTCCAGGAAAACATCTAACTCTGTTTCATTGACTAAAGCCTTTGATTCTGTGGATCATAATAAACTGTGGAAAACTCTTAAAGAGATAGAATACCAGACCACCTTACCTGTCTCCTGAGAAACCTGTATGTTGGTCAAGAAATGACAGTTAGAACCTTACATGAAACAACTGACTGGTTCAGGATTGAGAAAGGAGTACAACAAGGATGTTTATTGTCATCCTGTTTATTTAACTTATATGTAGAGCACATCATGAGAAGTGCCAGGCTGGATGAGTTGCAAGCTGGAATCAAGACTGCAGGGAGAAATATTAACAACCTCAAATATGTAGATGATACCACTCTAATGGCAGAAAGTGAATAGGGAACTAAAGAACCTCTTGATGAGGGTGAAGGAGGAGAGTGAAAGAGTTGGCTTGAATCTTAATATTAAAACAACTAAGATCATGGCATCCAGCCCCATCGCTTCATGTCAAATAGAAGGGGGAAAGGTAAAAGCAATGATGGATTTCCTCTTTTTGGGGCTCTAAGATCACTGCAGATGTTGACTGCAGCCATGAAATTATAAAACAGTTGCTTCTTGGCATGAAAACTATGACAAACCTAGATAGTGTGTTAAAAAGCAAAGATATCACTTTGCCAAGAAAAGTCCACATAGTCAAGGCTACACTCATTCCAGTAGTCATGTAGGGTTGTGAGAGCTGGACCATAAGGAAGGCAGAACACCAAAGAGTTGATGCTTCCAAACTGTGGTGCTGGAGGACTCTTGAGAGTCCCTTGGACAGCAAGGAGATAAAACCAGTCAGTCTTAAAGGAAATCAACCCTGAATACTCACTGGAAGTACTGATGCTGAAGCTGAAGCTCCAGTACTTTGGCCACATGATGCGAAGAGCCAACTCATTGGAAAAGACCCTGATGCTGGGAAAGATTGAAGGCAGAGGTGAAGAGAGTGACAAAGGATGAGATGGTTGCATGGCATCACTGATGCGATGGACATGAACTTGGGCATACTTCAGAAGATGGTAAGGTACCACAGCTTTCTTATCCATTCATCTGCTGATGGACATCTATAGGTTGCTTCGATGTCCTGGCTATTGTAATCAGTGCGGCGATGAACATTGGGGTACACGTGTCTCTTTCAATTCTGGTTTCCTCGGTGTGTATGCCCAGCAGTGGGATTGCTGGGTCATATGGCAGGTCTATTTGCAGTTTTTTAAGGAACCTCCACACTGTTTTCCATAGTGGCTGTACTAGTTTGCAATCCCACCAACAGTGTAAGAGAGTTCCCTTTTCTCCACATCCTCTCCAGCATTTATTGCTTGTAGACTTTTGGATGGCAGCCATTCTGACTGGTGTAAAGTGGTACCTCACTGTGGTTTTGGTTTGCATTTCTCTGATAATGAGTGATATTGAGCATCTTTTCATGTGTTTGTTAGCCATTTTTATGTCTTCTTTGGAGAAATGTCTGTTTAGTTCTTTGGCCCACTTTTTGTTTGGGTCATTTATTTTTCTGGAATTGAGCTGCTTGTATATTTTTATTAATTGTTTGTCCATTGCTTCATTTACTATTATTTTCTCCCATTCTGAAGGCTGCCTTTTCACCTTATTTTTAGTTTCCTTTGTTGTGCAGAAGCTATTAATTTTAATTAGGTCTTATTTATAGTGAAAATGAGTATACTACCCAAAGCAATCTATAGATTCAATGCAATTCCTATCAAGCTACCAGAGGACTTTTTCAGAGAACTAGAACAAATAATTTCACAATTTGTATGGAAATTCAAAAAACCTCGACTAGCCAAAGCAATCTTGAGAAAAAGAATGGAACTGGAGGAATCAACCTGCCTGACTTTAGGCTATACTACAAATCCACATTCATCAAGACAGTATGGTACTGGCACAAAGACAGAAATATAGATCAATGGAACAAAATAGAAAGCCCAGAGGTAAATCCATGCACCTATGGACACCTTATCTTTGACAAAGGAGGCAAGAATATACAATGGAGAAAAGACAATCTCTTTAACAAGTGGTGCTGGGAAAACTGGACAGCCACTTGTAAAAGAATGAAACTAGAACACTTTCTAACACCATACACAAAAATAAACTCAAAATGGGTCAAAGATCTAAACATAAGACCAGAAACTATAAAACTCCTAGAGGAAAACATAGGCAAAACACTCTCCGACATAAACCAAAGCAGCATCCCCTATGACCCACCTCCCAGAATATTGGCAATAAAAGCAAAAATATTCCCATTTCTTGAAGAATTTTCCACAGTTTGTTGTGATCCACACAGTCAAAGGCTTTGACATAATCAATAAAGCAGAAATAGATGTTTTTATGGAAGTCTCTTTTTCAGTGATCCAACAGATGTTGACAATTTGATCTCTGGTTGCTCTGCCTTTTCTAAATCCAGCTTGAACACCTGGAAGCATCAATAATAAGAAATCTTAATTATTTTAGTAAGTAGAGCTCTAGTTCATCATGTTCAACCACTCTGGATATGCCAATTGAACTGAAAATCTGTTCACAAGGAGCTTCTGCTATATCTACAATTGCATTGTTCCACAGCACATCAGATGGGCTTCCCTGGTGTATCAGATGATAAAGAATCTACCTGCAATGCAGGAGATCCAGGTTCAATCCCTGAATTGGGAAGATACTCTGGAGAAGGAAAAAGCTACCCACTCCAGTATTCTTGCCTGGATAATTTCATGGACAGAGGAGCCTGGCAGGAAATAGTCCATGGAGTCACAGAGAGTCAGATATGACAGAGCAACTAACACACACACACACACACACACACACACACACACACACACACACACAGATTGCACATCAGAGCTGTCTAGATATGACTCTGAAGACTCTGATGTCCAAAGATGTGGATCATCTCCCCTGTGCCCCATCCACAGTATCTTTGTCAGATAAATTCTTATATGTCATTCATGTCATCCATGCAGGAATATTTTCTCCAACATTTCTGTGAAGTGGTCTTCAGATGTTGGCTTAAATGTCTTTAGAGACAGGCTATTCATTTGACAAGACAAATTGTACCTTAGCCAGCTAACTAATTGTTGAAAGATTCTTCCTCAAGTCATAGCAAAATCAGTCTCTCTGTAATTTCTACCCACTAATGATTGTAAATACAGAATAAATGAGGAATGAATTGATTCCCCTTCTTTATATGATATTTACCTCTTCCCAAGCGCACTGCCTTCTTCAGTTGACTGCTCAGTGTAGGGGCTGTGTAGCACTGTGCTTAGATCTGAAAACTTGGTTTCAATTCTCTTATCTTAGATATTGCTTTCCAATGCCAAGTTAGTTTTTAGGAAGTACTGTAGGTAAATATACACATGCTATACCTTTCCTTAGGTTTTCGTATGAGTTATGAGTTATATTGAGAAAATCTGTGGAATGTACCCTTTCTACACACTGTAAACATGGCATATTGTTAATGAGTCTTAATTCAAACTGAGTAATCCACTTCTGAATTTTTTCAGGGAGTATTCAACTTCCATTGTTCTCATATTTATTAGATTATTTTCAATGCAACATTTCAGTGCTAAAATCAGCTCCTTCTTTATTGCCAATTGTGTGTTTAACACCCAAGCTTTTCTGGGTGGCTCAGTTGGTAAAGAATCTACCGGCAATGCAAAAGACTTGGGTTTGATCCCCAGGTTGAGAAGATCCCCTGGAGAGGGAAATGGCCACCCACTCCAGTATTCTTGTCTGGAGAATCCCATGGACAGAGGAGCCTGGTGGGCTACAGTCCATGGGGTTGCAAAGAGTCAGACATAACTGAGAGACTAATACTTTGACTTTTCTGTTTAATATAGCTGGCTTTCTTTTCCTGTAGAGAACATGGACAGCTTCATCGAGCCAAGTGAGAAATTGAGGTAGTTTCTCATTTATTTTGTTTATGCCTCTAAACCTGAATGTTTACGTATTATGGTGGGCTTCCCTGGTGGCTCAGCTAGTAAAGAATCTGCCTGCAATGCAGGAGACCTGGGTTTGATCCCTGGGTTGGGAAGATCCCCTGGAGAAGGGAACAGCTACCCACTTCAGTATTCTGGCCTGGTGAATTCCATGGACTATATAGTCCATGGGATTGCAAAGAGTTGGACACAACTGAGTGACTTTCACTCTCTTGTTCACATATTATAGTACATATATGTATATATACTATACATATACATAGTACATACTATAGAAGGTATTAAGCTCTCCTCATTCTTAAACTCTATGAAAGATTGTTTTCAGTGTCAATGAATACATAGTGTTAAGGTATGAAATTTGGACCAAAGTAAAAGATTCCAAGAACTAAAAGATTATGTGATTAGAGATTATTTTCTCCTAAATTTGCCTGAAATGATTCTAATTGGTTAGCCATGCCCACATTTAAACACAGAAATGTCTGCTTAAGCAATAGACTAAGCTACAGTTTCAAACTCAAATGATTTTCTTTATAGTAAATGACACAGGATAGTAACTTAATTACACAGGAGTCAGTTAAAATATACGTGGCTTTATACGTGGCTTATTCTTCATTTCTAGGGAAATGTGATTATTAAATCTGATAACATTTGTATATGTAAATGACTATAATTAGGTATAAATTTTATCTTTCTTATTCTAAAGGGCATTTGCCAAAATTACTGAGGAAGGTGAAACTGTCATATGTAAAATACACTGTATAATATATGTTAATAAAAATTTTCAGCATTTTTATATTTAGCAAGTAGTAGATTGCTAATATTGCACATAAGGCACACAGGAAAAAAGACTAATAGAGAGAGGGAAGTGAGATTTTTTTAAGAAGGAAAATATAAATGTGAAAGAGACAACACTAAGCTTAAAAAAATAGAAACTAAGGGCTAAGATTTGCATGTGAGAAATGTTAAAGGAATATTCCAAACAGAAAAACAGGATCCAATGGTCAATGGTATGTATGTTACTTAGTGACATACCTTACAGGCATGAAAGGACGTGGAGCAAAACCATGCATATAAGCAGAAATGATGATAGACTAGAAGTCAGACTAATTGGGTAAGAAAATAAGGATCAACAGAAAGGAAGAATAATATCCCAACACTAAAACTTTCCCTATTGGCAAAAGCCAAAATAAGTACCCTAAGAAATAGGGACATGTAGAAATAGAATAACAAAATAAGTAATGTGAGAAACTAAAATAAGAAGGTAGGGGAGCAGTGGTTAGGAAAAGCTAAAATTATCAGTTATTCAACTGCATAGAATAAATGAATGCAATAATTTTTAAAGGTAGAAAAGACTTTCACTTTTTTTTATAGTCCAAATATAAGCAATTCAGGACAACTATGGAAATCCAGAAAGTGAAGAGGAACTAAAAAGCCTCTTGATGAAAGTGAGAGAGGAGAGTGAAAAAGTTGGCTTAAAGCTCAACACACAGAAAACTAAGATCATGGCATCTGGTCCCATCATTTCATGGCAAATAGATGTGGAAACAGTGGTAGACTTTATTTTTGAGGGCTCCAGAATCACTGCAGATGGTGATTGCAGCCAAGAAATTAAAAGACGCTTACTCATTGGAAGGAAAGTTATGACCAACCTAGACAGCATATTAAAAAGCAGAGATATTGCCAGCAAAGGTCCGTCTCATCAAGGCTATGGTTTTTCCAGTAGCCATGTGGACTACTATGTTTGACCACCTCATGCAAACAGCTGACTCATTGGAAAAGAGCCTGATGCTGGTAAGGGTTGGGGGAAGGAGGAGAAGGGGACGACAGGATGAGATGGCTGGATGGCATCACCGACTCGATGGATATGAGTTTGGGTAAACTCTAGGAGTTGCTGATGGACAGGGAGGCCTGATGTGCTGTGATTCATGGGGTTGCAAAGAGTTGGACATGACTGGGTGACTGAACTGACTGGTGGAAATCCATGGAGTATTTTTGTTCCATCTCACCTAGGAGAAGACCCTTGTTTTAGTGGTCAAAATGACTGCTGGAGTATCCGTTATCATACAAGCATTTATGTAAGCAAGATGGAGAAGGAAGGAAAGAACAGTGTTCCTCCTCTATTTAAGGGGTCATTCCAGGAACTACTTAAAATATCTGTATTATATAAATGCAGTTGTGTGTGTGTATGCTCAATCATGTCTGACTCCCTGTGATGCTATAGGCTATAGGACTATAAGCTCCTCTGTCCATGGAGTTTTCCAGGCAAGAATGCTGGAGTGGGTTGCTATTTCCTACTCCAGATCTTCCTAGTTATATGGGCACACATTTGCAAATTAAGCTAGAAAATGTACCCAGGTAAACTCAGTGGAAAATAGACATTAATGGAAAATGGAAATGAATTTCTACTGTACATTATTACATAGGAATAGAGAAACATAATATTAAGTAACATATATTGTGTTCACCATGTGACCAAACCCTGTGCAAAATATTTTGCCTGTATTATTTAACAATAATCCTAAGAATTAAGAACTAACATTTTCCCCACTTTATAAATCAGAAACTAATGACAAAGAGCTTAAAATCTAGTTCAAAGTCACAGACTTAGTAAAGGGCAAAATAATTTAAAACCTGGTCTGCCACATCCTAGGGATGAGGGAAAAATCCTATAGCACTGTTTCTGTAAGTATGTGGAAGAGAGAAAAACCAACATTTCCAAAAGGATATCTTTGTTAGCTTAGGCAATAGTCCTTCCCATACAAAAAGTGAAAGTCGCTCAGTCTTGTCCAACTTTTTGGGAAATTCTCCAGGCCAGAATACTGGAGTAGGTAGTCCTTCTCTTCTCCAGGGGATCTTCCCAACCCAGGAATTGAACTGGGGTCTCCTGCATTATAGACAGATTCTTTACCATCTGAGCTACCAGGGAAGCCCATCCAAGTGGCATACAAATATGTCTTATAAAGCATAGAGTTAATTTTAAAATGGGAACATCTTAAAACTTACAGGAGAGAGAGTCTATGTGAAAGAATGATGGACAGATATACCAATATCCAATTCTAGAGAGAAGGAAGAGAGGGAGTTAATGAGGGACAAATGTACAGAGGTATGTAGAAAAGAGGAAATGAGTGAGAAAAATTAGATTCAAAGAATTTAAAAGAGTGAATGAATATGGGAGAGGGGAAAGAAAGGAGAGTGAAAAAAATATGTGTACCATTTTGCTTGTGAAGAGTAGCTGCCTTAGTGCATTCTCTGTAACTATCCAAATGGCTAGAGATATTCCTTTATAGGCAATGTATGAGTTTTCATAGACATAATAGAGTTTAAAAACATAAATGTTAATGGAAAATTTGTGATCCATTTGTGAGAGAAATTTCAAGCATTTCTTTTCTTGTGAAAAGGAACACTCTAGTTCCACTGTCTTATGACCAATGTCTTTTCCTGCTGGGTCTGACTTGGCAGTCAAGCAGGAAGATCTAAAATATGCAGTGAGGGAGGGAAAAAAGAAAGAATGAAAGAAATGGAGCAATTAAATTTTTATATCATGTAAAATCAGTAATAATTGCTGTAATCTAAAAGCTTCTAAATTCAATTTTTGTTCGACAGTTGAATTTGCACTGACACTTGTAAAGAAATGAGAAGTAATACATCCTCCTTCATGTAGTGCCTTGGTGTAGAATAAAACTGTAAGAAAATTTCAGCATTTCTGGTATGCAGACCTTGGGTAAATTAGTTGCAACATTTTAGACCATTAGATTGATTATAGCAACATAGTAAAAGCAACCTACAGGGTTTTTACACCTATTTTTTAAGTTAATTAATTTATTTTAATTGGAAAATAATTACTTTACAATATTGTGACCAATTTTGCAATGTATCAATATGAATCAGCCACAGGTATACGTGTTCCTCCAATCCTGAACCCCCCTCCCACAGTTCAGTTTAGACGCGTCTGACTCTTTGTGACCCCATGGACCACAGCACACCAGACCTCCCTCTCCATCACCAGCTCCCAGAGTTTACTCAAACTCATCTCCATTGAGTCGGTGATGCCATCCGGCCATCTCATCCTCTGACTGGAAAAAGTCAGTTTACATTCCTGTCCCAAAGAAAGGCAGTGTCAAAGAATGCTCAAACTATCACACAATTGTATTCATTTCACACGCTAGTAAAGTAATGCTCAAAATTCTCCCAGCTAGGCTTCAGCAATATATGAATCACAAACTTCCAGATGTTCAAGCTGGTTTTAGAAAAGGCAGAGGAATGAGAGATTAAATTGCCAACATCCACTAGATTATCAAAAAAGCAAGAGAGTTCCACAAAAACTCTACTTCTGCTTTATTGACTATGCCAAAGCCTTTGACTGTGTGGATCACAATAAACTGTGGAAAATTCTGAAGGAGATGGGAATACCAGACCACCTGACCTGTCTCTTGAGAGTGCTGTATGCAGGTTTCAAGAAGCAACAGCTAGAACTGGACATGGAACAACAGACTGGTTCCAAATAGGAAAAGGTGTACGTCAAGGTTGTATATTGTCACCCTGCTTATTTAACTTACATGCAGAGTACATCATGAGAAAAGCTGGGCTGGTAGAAGCACACGCTGGAATCAAGATTGCCAGGAGAAGTATCAATAACCTCAGATATGCAGATGACACCATCCTTATGGCAGAAAATGAAGAGGAACTAAAAGCCTCTTGTTGAAAGTGAAAGAGGAGAGTGAAAAAGTTGGCTT
>ML662445.1:40902215-40931125 GCA_007570785.1 Antilocapra americana
AAAAGCCTCTTGTTGAAAGTGAAAGAGGAGAGTGAAAAAGTTGGCTTAAGGCTCAACATTCAGAACACTAAGAACATGGCATCTGGTCCCATCATTTCATGGGAATAGATAGGGAAACAGTTGAAATAGTGTCACATTTTATTTTTTTGGGCTCCAAAATCACTGCAGATGGTGATCGCAGCAATGAAATTAAAAGACGCCTACTCCTTGGAAGGAAAGTTATGGCCAACCTGGATAGCATATTGAAAAGCAGAGACATTACTTTGCCAACAAAGTTTTGTCTAGTCAAGGCTATGGTTTTTCCAGTAGTCATGTATGGATGTGAGAGTTGGACAATGAAAAAGGCTGAGCGCTGAAGAATTGATGCTTTTGAACTGTGGTTTTGGAGAAGACTCTTGAGAGTCCCTTGGAATGCAAGGAGATCCAATCAGTCCTTCCTAAAGGAGATCAGTCCTGAGTGTTCATTTTAAGGACTGATGTTGAAGCTGAAACTCCAATACTTTGACCACCTCATGCAAAGAGTTGACTCATTGGAAAAGACCCTAATGCTGGGAAGGATTGGGGGCAGGAGGAGAAGGGGAAGACAGAGGATGAGATGGCTGGATGGCATGACCAAGTCAATGGACATGGGTTTGGGTGGACTCTGGGAGTTGGTGATGGACGGGGAGGCCTGGTGGTCATAAATAGTCAGACACAAGTGAGCGACTGAACTGATAGCTATTGAACAATACAATGCAATAAACTAACTACTCTATTGAATGCTGTAATAAGTAACATAACTAGTTGTCTTCAAACCCATGAGGTTGAATAAGGAGCTCACACATGTATACCTATGGCTTATTCATGTTGATATTTGGCAGAAGTTAACAGTATTGTAAAGCAATTATCCTCCAATTAAAAATAATTAAATATATAAAGCAATGCAAAACAAAAATTTCCTCTTACCCCACCCACTTCCAAAAAATCCAAAAAAAATTACATAAAGCAAGAATATGTTTTAGAATCAAATATAAATGTATGTTTTCTGCTCCAGAAGTTGATTTTGAAAAATGTTTAAAATTTTTTACCTAATGCCAAATCAAAATGAAGATGAGAATGAAAATATCTGAAATGGAGCAATATTGCATCATGAGGGAATAAACTGATGTTAGCATGGGTTAAGCTTACAACAACAGTAACAAAATTCTCATCCTATGTTATTGTATGATACTCATATCAACATAATAGCAAAATGATCAAGAAGAAGTGGAATGAGTCATGCGGTCACTGAGATTTCTTTTAAGTCTTGAGTCAAATTTGACTGCCTTTGTGAAAATAGGCCACGAATGCCTTTGAAGAAAGGAAGCCAACCATCTTACAAAATACCAAGGCAATGATTGTGAAAATAAGCCAAACTTCCCTCCTCGTCTCCCACATCCTTCTACTTCAAAATAAACCAAATATATATGAAAAAACCCCATAAATCAAATAATTTCCCACAAAGTTCTTATCTGCTAGATAAGATACATTATCAGAGGTAGTTGAATACAAAATGAGCAATGAAAATCATAAGTAAAAAAAAAAATAAAGAAACTAGATGATGCCAGAAGAATTTTGTTCCAAGAAAAATTGTGACATTTTAGTCACTACAAAAATTCTGACACACAATAGATAATAAAAAGCAGTTCCAAGTTTCTTTTCTGTCTAAAATTCTGAGGCAATTACTTAAGTGTTTTAGACAATCAATAAATAGATGGTCTCACTAGCATTCGAATTCCATTTTTTCTCCATTTGCTCTAAAACAAGGCAATCAGACTAAGGAAATAGTCATTACAGTTTCACACAGTTGTAGTATGCATGATGATCGGATGTACATTGTTCTCTTGAAAATATGGTGGGAAAGAGAGGAAGGGATGGCATGTTTCTTATTCCAAAAAATAACATCACATTTATAGTTGTATTGTCCAAATTCCACACAAAATGCTCACTATAATCAGATATAGACCCCAGGCCCTGGGTCAGCAAATTGAACTAAAGGCAGCTGAAATATGTTGACCACCACCAAGGAAACAATGGCTGCAGGACAGGCCAAAATGTCTAATTCCAAATTATGACCTCACAGTTCAGTGTGATAGGCAGACAACATAAAGTTTTCAGTCATAGTTAAGAAATGGAAAATATAATTTCTTTCTTCTTCGGTAGCAGTGATTTATTACATTTTGGCTTTGGATGTTCTCGGGTTCAGACATGTTCAGACATTTTCTTTATTGACTCCAGTCTGTGGCCAAGATCCAGACTGGCAAGAGCTATAGAGCCTGGAGATGATGGAAGGCAGCCCAAAGATCAGAGATCAAGAACAAAGACTGAGGTCCAAACCAAAAGAGAAATAAACTTTTGTATTCTATTCTAGTTCAACTCTTTCATTTTGGGTAATACAGCTTACAGAGTTCCTGGGAACTGGTCAAACCTCAATCAAGTTCTTTCCCTTGCCTCAAGCTAACTAAAGCTAAACAGCCTTGCTACTTTGAGCCAAAATTAGAGTTGTTTTGGCTTTGCTTTTTATTTTTTAGGTTAGCATTTTACCTTTGAAATCAACCTTGTGCTAATCACTGTACCCCAAATTTTTCTCCAAAAAATGATCACATCAAAGTTACTCTCAGCAAGAAGTTTTCCCTTCCAGATTTTCTAAAATGTTACCCTCGCAATTAAAGTGACTTGAGAGCACTGTAGAAGTATGTATGTAAGTGCATGTGGATATATACTGCATGTATATATTGCATGTGTAGTTTCCATCAGAGTAATTTAGCATGTCAATTTAATACAATAGTCACATAGAGAATGTGCCAATAGGTATATATTTTCTATACACACTATCCTTTCTTGCCCTTCATCTATGTTCACACAGTGATAAAAATCAATTTCCATTTGTTGATAACCATTAAGCCATTAGAGGATAATCAGTTTCTTGACATACTGATGGAGCACAAGGACTATACTTTCAGATATCATTTACATAGTTTGTTACTGATGGAGCAAAAGTTTTTAAATGCTAAGATGGGTTAAGATAACTGTTAGAAGAGTTGTTTTTAGTTGAAATAATGTGCATATCATATTAGAATTTTAAGGATAAAATATCTTAACCATTTCCCCCAAATGTTGTCGTTGCACTATTGCCTGACTCTAAGATGCTCTGAATGATTTCTTAAGATCCCTTTGTCTCCTTGTAGTTAATACTATGATGAGACCATAATTTCAGTTCAATTCAATGGACTCTTAGAAGACCTTCCATATGTGTAGCCTTAGTAGGTGCTGTGAAAGTGCTTTCCAGGGGAAAAGACAAGGCAAGATATTTGCCACTGGTAAGTGTGTAATTGTAATAAGAGAAGGAAGATTTATTATCTTATACACAAGATTAAAGACACAGTGCAAAGAAAAGCACAGGGAAATTATGGTAAATAAATGAGGTGCTAAACTGACAATAAAGGCAATGCATAGAATAATAAAAAGTTCAAAACTGAATGACATGTGTGGGATGGAGATATCACAGATCTTAGAGATCAGGGAACACAAGAGAGAAACTTAATAACTAATTTCCTTATCTTTCACCCTCTTCTCAATCGAATGTGGGCCTTTAGGAATCCTGATCTCTCATAATACTATTATAGCACACTACCTTTTCGGTGCTAGAGAAGTATAGAAGGGATACTGATGGAAACAAAAGGGTTAAGTAGACTTTGAATTGAATTTAATCCATGAGATAGAAGTGATGCATCTCTTTGTTCAATAGCCAATAGAACCCTCTGATCTATTCCATTTCATTTATTTCTGCCATGCTGTGCTAAAGGATAGAGAAGACTTTCCTTACTCTAGTAAGTGAATAGCCCTGCCTCTCTCATTGCTGCTGCATCTTTGCTATTCTATATTTCTCCAATATGGATGGATCATCACTAGGAGGTTTGACAGATGCTATAATATCATTATGCAAATGCAGGTTCACTGCCACTCGGGAATCCTACAGACTGATCGCTTCATTATCAACCTTATCAGAAAATACAAGAGAATTGTGTCCCATATTCCTTGAGATGAGAACATAATTTAAATTAAGTGCTTTACTGTCTGGCTACTCTATTGGCCAGGATGAGAGATAAGGCGAGCTGATTTTGAAAACTGGGATATCAACCATCATTACTCCACTGAGGTGCTGCCTGAGCTGGCTTCCTGGGTACCCACTTCTCTCCTGAGCTCTGCCCTTGTCTTTCTCCAAATCAGAGCCAATGCTGAGGCATTTTGCAGCACTTAATTTGTTCTCTTGCTATCATATGTCCTTGAAGAATGTCTTCTTTAGAATAGAAGCAGTTTAGCCCTCTGCCTAGAGAAGCAGATTGTTTAGTGGAAATCTCTCAGACCTTAGAATCATATGACCTGAATCCTGCACACTAGGTTAACAGTGTGACCTTGAGCGTTTTACATGATTCCTGATTCTTCAAAGTTTCTTGGCTTATATAGAGCTCTTACCAATAAAACCAAGGAATCAGTGAAGACAGTCTTCATGAAGCCCCTTTTATCAGTAACATTTTATTACTTAGAATTTGAATCTGAAATATTTTCCCATGTCTTATTATATAGAAATAAAATATGGCTATTGTTATCTATCCCAATTATGAACAGACCCTATTAAAATGATGTAGGTAGAACTATAGCTAACTCATTAGGAAAATTAATGTGTCATCATTATTACTAATAAGACTAATTGACTGGGTTCTATAGACTTGGGTTCAGGTCCTAACATTGACCACCTTGTGCTGGGGTCACCTGGTGTAAGCACTCAGGTCCCACATTACACCAATTTCAGAATGGACCTTAAAAATCTTCCTGGAAAGCTCCTACTTATACAAAACCTAGCAGTAAGTTAGCACTTTTTCAGTCAAGCTTGCCCTCTGCATCATTATAACCCTCTGATCAGACCTCTACTACATCATTTCTTCTATTATAATAGAGTTGTTTGTTTACATTTTTCTCTATTTCTGACTGTGGGCTTCTTGAAGAAGTAAAATTAGGACTTTTAAAAATCTTCTACCATTGTCACTATAGTATATCATGCCTGGTACATAATAAGGCTCAAAAAATATTTGATCAAGGCAGGTCACAATGAACCTGACTCAGAAAGAGCTGATAACAAAAGTCCTGTGAGAAAGGTGGTATATGAAGGAGAGTGTCTTTACTTCTCCGTCACAAGTTCCAGAAAGATAGCTCTCATAGACCCTCAGTGCCTGTCGTAGGAGAAACTTATTTACCGGGGACCTGTATTAAGAAAACCTTGAGCTAAAATCTATATTGCTGAGAGCCCTTCTCTAACTTGCTAATTATATTACTTCTGGGATGACTCTAAGCACAAGGGTCTGCAAGAAGAAAGTGGAGCAACTTTGAATTGCAGCATAGAATCTAGAGTCTATACCTAGTCTTTCATCTACTTCTGAAATAATCCCACTTGACACTAAGTCTCTGGAACAAGTGAGGAGTAGAACCCGTTGCCTTCATTAGAAATCCCAGTTGGACACAACTACAAATACTTTTTCCCCTTTTGGTCAGGATTATAAAGTAGAAGTTCTACTGGGCACACAAAATATTTTTATGGAATAAATGATTTGAAGATTGGGTATGTAAACACATGCTTCAGCTCATTTATTATTTCATTGAGTACCTGAGATTGTGAGTCACTAGTAACTCATTAAAGCCAGAAGAATTTATAAACAAGGCTCTATATACTCATTAATAGTTAAAATTGAAAAGATACTTAGAATTATCCTATGTCACCATTTATTTAAAAAAAGAAACTAAGAACAAGAAACGCTGGAAATTTTTTTGCTAGTTTCCCTAATTAATCAGTAGCCACAGTACTTCCAACTTCTAGTCTGGCATTATTGTTCCAAAACTACCAAATCTGAGATCTGTTCCTTTACATGAATCTCTGACTTTAATCACTGATGGCAAATTTTCTAACACTAAGTGAGATCCCTTAAAGTCTGGACACACACATACATACACACACACACTCTCTCTCTCTCTCAGGAAATCACTTACAGGGGTTCAGAACATTCCTTTATTCCACAATTATATTCCACATGTTTTCCAGGCATTCTGGTCAAAGTAGAGAGATATTTAAAGATAAATATTCTGTTCCCTGTATTACGGATACTTAGAAATTCATGTAACAATTTAAAATATTAACCAGTGCCCCTCTTCCTTATTCCCCAACCCTTTGGCCACATCCAAGGACAAAACACAAGATATGTGGATCACTATAATGAACATATTCATTGAAGTCAGAATGTGTTAGTAAGCACAAGAACTATCATTTTCTTTCCTCTGGAGGTTCCTGAAGTGTGAAGTTCATGAAGGCATCTTGTGTCAGTGGAGCAAAAAGGAAAAATGTCATAGTTGCTAATACTGATCTTGGGTGGCCTCAATCTGCAGGAGCTTGAAGTGGGATCTCAGTTCCCAGAGACTGAAGTCAGGATATTGGAGGAGAGCACTACATCCTAGGTACTGGACCATGGGGGCCAGTGGCCAGTGACAAGGCCCTGATCCATCAGCTTTGTAGAAGTGAATTTCCACAAAGAGATGGATAGTGGTGAAATAAGTAAAGTACTCATTAGGAGGAAAAAGTACACATGAATAGACATACATTCAGAGAATGTATGCTCAGAGAAAGAGTTGCCCTTTTGTGGTAGTTCGAATTGCTTATATAGAGCATTTCTTCCAGGTTTCCTGTGGCCAATCATCTTACTTTGCCTGGTTCTGAGTCCTTGTTTGGTTTAACTCAAGGTCCTCCCCTGTATTCATGCTCATCTCTTAACCAAGATGGGTTCTAGCAAAGAGGCTTATGGGTATATTGACATCACCTACTGTGGGGTGATGCTCCTTTCTTTTGACTTCCATGGAGCACACGTAGTCATGAAGTTCTTCTTGACCTCAAGAATGAAAAATATGTGGCCTCTTTATCTTTTATCTGGTCAAGTCCCACCTCCTCCTTGCTACTGCTATTATCTTTACCTTGGAGTATCTTTCCAGAGAGGATGGACTCCAGGTGCTCAGTCTTGGGACTATTTATCTTCTGACTCAATATGAATGGGAATGGAGGAGACAGAGAGGGTTGTATATCCCAATACTGATTTCCCACAGATCTCAGGGAATTTTAAAGAATACCAGCCTAGATCTTATACCAAGTAAGGGGGCACAGAGGCCAGCCAAAGCAGAGAAGTTTAAAGAATCATTGAGCTGGTATGGAGAAAGGTTAATCTAGCCACTATTTCTGTGTCTTCCTTGCTGGGGAGTCAGAATAAAATTGAATATTGCTTGAATAAACCACAACCACTATAATTCATTGACAAGATGATGTGACACATGTAATTGGATATGACTCAGCCAAAAAAAGAATAAATTCTGCTGTTTGCAACAATATGGATGGACCTAGGAAGTATTTGTTTAGTGAAATTAATCAGACAGAAAAACAATATATGTTATCCCTTATATGTGCAATCTAAAAAGTAAAGCAAATGAAAGAATATAACAAAATAGAAACAGATTCACAGATACAAAGAACAAACTAGTGGCAGCCAGATAACTACCAAGGATATATGCTACATTTTGTAATAATTTAAATGGAATATAATCTATAAAAGTATTACTATGTTGTATGCTTAAAACTAGTGCAATATAAATCAACTATATCTCAACACATACATACATACATAAACACATACATAAAGAATACATAAAGAATGACAGCTATTATATACTCACTTTAGTAGTTTATAATTTTTTTTATAAAAACTATATACTGTATGCATATTATTTTTTAAAAAAATTTAAAAATAATATATGAAAGTTTAAGTTCAAAAATAAATGAACTAATGTCCATTGAGTCGGTGATGCCATTCAACCATCTCATCCTCTGTTGTCCCTTTCTCTTCCTGCCTTCAATCTTGCCCAGCATCAGGGTCTTTTCTAATGAGTTGGCTCTTTGCATCAGGTGGCCAAATTATTAGAGTTTCAGCTTCAGCATCAGTCCTTCCAATGAATATTCAGGGTTGATTTCCTTTAGGATGGACTGGTTTGATCTCCTTGTAGTCCAAAGGACTCTTAAGAGTCTTCACCAGCACACAGGTCATCAGCACTCAGTCTTCTTTATGGTCCAGTTCTTACATCCATACATGGCTATTGGAAAAACCATAGCTTTGACTATATGGACCTTGTTGGCAAAATAATGGCTCTGCTTTTTAATACACTGTCTCCATGCTAAGTTGCTTCAGTCATGTGTGACTCTGTATGGCCCCATAGACTGTAGCCTGCCAGACTCCTCTGTCCATGGGATTTCCCAGGCAAGAATACTGGAGCAGGTTGCCATTTCCTTCTCCAGGGAATCTTCTCAACCCAGAGATGGAACCTACATCTCTTAGGTTTCCTGAATTGGCAGACAGGCTCTTTACCACTAGCACCACCTGGGAAGCCCAATATGCTGTCTGGTTTGTCATCACTTTTCTTTCAAGGAGCTAGCATCTTTTCACTGCATGGCTGCAGTCACCATCTGCAGTGATTTTGGAGCCCAAGAAAATAAAATCTGTCACTGTTTTCATTGTTTACCCATTTATTTGATGTGAAGTGATGGGACCGGATGCCATGATCTTAGTTTTAATATATTTAATATAATGAGAAGAAAGGGGCATTTTTATCACTCAATTAAATACATTAAAATTAAATCAAACATTTCATTATACCTTTCCTTTTAAGACCCTAATTATCTGGTGTGACACTGCTCTTTTGGCAGAACAGCTCAGGAGTGTTTCTCTCCCTTTTCCCATGGCCATGGAAGTGATAGGATTCAGATTGCCATCATTCCTATCCCGAGCACTCCAGTGTCTTCATACCCTCTAGCCATTTCCTCTTCAATATATTTCACCTCTGCTTCCAGAAAGTTATATTTTTCTCTTTTTGTCTTCATGATGGCCTACACAGTAACTTATAGAGAAAAGGCACTTAATAAATTACTTTGTTATTAACAATTTCTATATTTATTAAATAATGCAAGTGACTATCTATGTATACTACTAAAGCCTACATATTATAGAGGAATCAAGGAAGGTCATTACCACAAATGAACTTGCAATGTTCTTAGACATTCAAAGATCTTAGAGGTACCATTGAGAAAACAATTATAAGTTTAAGTTGTATAGCTGTATCTGTGTGCATACGCTTATGTAGGAACACCAATAAATACATACACACACAAATATGAACGATTCATACTATAATAATGAAACTAGGCTGGACAAGGATTTTCCTTGTGGCTCAGATAGTAAATAATCCACCTGCAATGGATTCTTGGGTTGGGGAGATCCCTGGAGGAGGGAATAGTAACCCACTCCAGTATTCTTGCCTGGGGAATCCCATGGACAGAGAGGAGCCTGGCAGACAACAGTCCATGGGGTCACAAAGAGTCATACTCAACTGAACAACTAAGCACAGTCTGGACAAAACCCTTTTCTTCAAACGATGCAATATTTCTTAGGAAGATTTATTTCATTAGCCTACCTAAACCTCTATCTTAGAAGGTAAGTATAAAAGAAATGTATGTGTATGTTCAGTCATGTCCAGCTCTTTGTGGCCTCATGCACTGTAGCCAGGCAAGAATACTGGAGTAGGTTGCCACTTCCTCCTCTGGGGGATCTTCCTAACCAAGAAATTGAATGCACAGCTCCTGCCTGCATCTTCAGCATTGGCAGGTGGATTCTTTACTACTTGAGCTACTTGGGAAGCCCAAATATATATGTATATATAATCTGCTCTGATTTAGAAAGTACACATGGAGAAGATATATTTATGTGCCTATATGTATGTTTTATCAATAAACTTCTCCCCAAACAATGAACATAAGTTTAGAACTGCATGCAGCATTTTAAGACATCAATTCAGTTCAATCGCTCAGTTGTATCTGACTCTTTGCAACCCCATGAATCACAGCACTCCAGGCCTCCCCATCCATCACCAACTCCCAGAGTCTACCCAAACCCATGTCTATCGAGTCAGTGATGCCATCAGCCATGTCATCCTCTGTCATCCCCTTCACCTCCTGCCCCCAATCTTTCCAGCATTAGGGTCTTTTCCAATGAGTCAACTCTTCACATGAGGTGGCCAAAGTATTGGAGTTTCAGCTTCAACATCAGTCCTTCCAATGAACACCCAGGACTGATCTCCTTTAAGATGGACTGGTTGGATCTCCTTGCAGTCCAAGGGACTCTCAAGAGTCTTCTCCAACACCACAGTTCAAAAGCATCAAATCTTCTGCACTCAGCTTTCTTCACCGTCCAACTCTCACATCCATAGATGACTACTGGAAAATATGGAGCATAGCCTTGATGAGACGGACCTTTGTTGGCAAAGTAATGTCTCTGCTTTTCAATATGCTGTCTAGGTTGGTCATAACCTTCCTTCCAAGGAGTAAGTGTCTTTTAATTTCATGGCTGCAGTCACCATACACAATGATTTTGGGCCCCCCCAAAATAAAGTTTGACACTGTTTTCACTGTTTTAAGGCATACGAAGAAGTAAATCACACAGATCTTGTCTTTAGAAATTAATATTCGCAGTGCTGGAGTGGTGGTTGCAAAGCGTTGGAGTAACTGTGTGGAGATACCCCATGTATGCTGCTCTGCACTGAAGCTGCAGCTGCGCGGTGCTGGAGCGACTTTGATACGCCTAGTCCAAGGGCTAAGGAGAAGACCCAGCAAGATAGTAGGAGGGGCGAGATTGTGTTTAGAATCAAACCCCATACCTGCCAGAGATGCTAAGAGGGCTCAAACTTACCTTGTATGCACCAGGACCCAGAGACACCACAGAGACTGAGAAAGAGCTGTGTTTGAGTGTCTCCTAAGAAGGTACAGGTCAGCAGTGGACTGCTGCAGGGACAGGGGCTCTGGGTGCAGTAGACCTGGGTATAGCATAAGCCCTCTTGGAGGAGGTCGCCTTTAACCCCACCGTAGAGCTGTAGAACTTACACAGACTGGGGAAACAGACTCTTGGAGGGAATAAACAGAACCTTGTGTGCACCAGGACCCAGAAGAAAGGAGCAGTGACTCCCCAGAGACTGACCCAGACTTGCCTGTGAGTGTCCAGGAGTTTCTGGCAGAGGCAGGGGTAGGCAGTGGCCTGCGGCAGGGTTGGGGACATTGAGTGTAGCAGTGTGTGCATGGGACGTTTTGAAGGAAGTCACCATTATCTTCATTACCTCTACCATAGTTTGGCCTCAGGTCTAACAACAGGGAGGGAATACAGCCCCGCCCTTCAGCAGAAAATTGAATTAAAGATTTACTGATCATGGCCCTGCCCATCAGAACAAGACCCAGTTTCCCCCTCAGTCAGTCTCTCCCATCAAAAAGCTTCCATAAGTCTCTTATCTTTCTCCATCAAAGGGCAGACAGAATGAAAACCACAACCACAGAAAACTAACCAATCTGATCACATGGACCACAGCCTTGTCTAACTCAATGAAACTATGAGCCATGCCATGTAGGGCCACCAAAAACAGATGGGTCATGGTGGAGAGTTGACAAAACATGGTCCACTGGAGAAGGGAAAGGCAGACAACTTCAGTATTCTTGCCTTGAGAACCTCAAGAACAGTATGAAAAGACAAAACGATAGGACACTGAAAGATGAACTCCCCAGGTCAGTAGGTCCCCAATATGCTACTGGAGATCAGTGGAGAACTAACTCCAGAAAGAATGAAGAGAAGGAGCCAAAGCAAAAACAATGCCCAGTTGTGTATGTGACTGGTGATAGAAGTAAAGTCTGATGCTGTAAAGAGCAATATTGCATAGAAACCTGGAATGTTAGGTCCATGAATCAGGGCAAATTGGAAGTGGTCAAACAGGAGATGGCAAGAGTGAACATCGACATTTTAGGAATCAGAGAACTAAAATGGACTGGAATGGGTGATTGCAACTCAGATGACCATCATATCTACTACTGTGGGCAAGAATCCCTTAGAAGAAATGGAGGAGCCATCATAGTCAACAAAAGAGTCCAAAATGCAGTACTTGGATGCAACCTCAAAAATGACAGAATGATCTCTGTTCGTTTCCAAGGCAAACCATTCAAAATCACAGTAATCCAAGTCTATGTCCCAAACAGTAATGCTGAAGAATCTGAATTTGAACAGTTCTATGAAGACCTATGAGACCGTCTAGAACTAACACCCGAAAAAGGTGTCCTTTTCATTATATGGGACTGGAATGCAAAAGTCAGAAGTCAGGAAATACCTGGAGTAACAGGCAAATTTGGCCTTGGAGTACAGAATGAAGGATGGCAAAGGCTAATATAGTTTTGCCAAGAGAATGCACTGGTCATAGCAAACACCCTCTTCCAACAACAGAAGATAAGACTCCATGTATGGACATCACCAGATGGTCAATACCGAAATCAGACTGATTATATTCTTTGCAGCCAGAGATGGAGAAACTCTATACAGTCAGCAAAAACAAGACTAGAAGCTGTCTGTGGCTCAGATCATGAAGTCTTTATTGCCGAATTCAGGTTTAAATAGAATAAAGTAAGGAAAACCACTGGACCATTCAAGTATGACCTGAATCAAATCCCTAATGATTATACAGTGGAAGTGAGAAATAGATTCAAGGGATTAGTCCTGATAGAGTGCCTGAAGAACTATGGACAGAGGTTCTTGACACTGTACAGGAGGCAGGGATCAAGACCATCCCCAAGAAAAAGAAATGCAAAAAGGCAAAATGGTTGTGTGAGGAGGACTTAAAAGAGGGAATCAGGAGGGAGGAGGGAGGGGAGTTCTGGAGGGGGAGCAAATGTATACTCATGGCGGATTCATGTCAATGTATGGCAAAACCAACACAATAAAGTAAAGAAAATTAAAAAAAAATAGCTATGAAAAGCAGAGAAGTGAAAGGCAAAGGAGAAGAGGAAAGATATACTCATTTTATTGCAGAGTTCCAAAGAATAGCAAGGAGAGATAAGAAAGCCTTCCTCAGTGATCAGAGCAAAGAAACAGAGGAAAACAACAGAATGGGAAAGACTAGACATCATTTTAAGAAAATTAGAGATACCAAGGGAACATTTCATGCAAAGATGGGCACAATAAAGGAAAGAAATAGGATAAAGAAGCAGAAGATATTAAGAAGAGGTGGCAAGAATACACAGAGCTATACAAAAAAGATCTTCATGACCCAGATAATCACATTGGTATGATCATTCACCTAGAGCCAGAAATCCTGGAATGTGAAGTCAAGGAGGCCTTAGGAAGCATCCACGAACAAAGCTAGTGGAGGTGATGTATTCCAGTTGAGCTATTTCAAATCCTAAAAGATGATGCTGTGACAGTGCTGCACTCAATATGTCAGCAATTGTGGAAACTTCAACATTGGCCACAGGACTGGAAAAGGTCAGTTTTCATTCCAATCCCCAAGAAAGGCACTGCCAAAGAATACTCAAACTACTACACAATTGCACTCATCTCACACGCTAGCAAAGTGATGCTCAAAATTCTCCAAGCCAGGCTTCAACAGTACGTGAACCGGGAACTTCCAGATGTTCAAGCTGGTTTTAAAAAAGGCAGAGGAACCAGAGATAAAATTGCCAACATCTATTGGATCATTGAAAAAGCAAGAGAGTTCCAGAAAAACATCTACTCTGCTTTATTGACTATGCCAAAGGCTTTGACTGTGTGGATCACAACAAACTGTGGAAAATTCTTCAAGGGTTGGGAATACCAGACTACTTTACCTGCCTCCTGACAAATCTGTATGCAGGTCAAGAAGCAACAGTTAGAACTGGACATGGAACAGACTGGTTCCATATAGGAAAAGGAGTACATCAGGGCTGTATATTGTCACCCTGCTTATTTAACTTATATTCAGATTACATCATGCAAAATGCTGGGCTGGATGAAGCACAAGCTGGAATCAAGATTGCCAGGAGAAATATCAATAACTTCAGATATACAGATGACACCACCCTTATGACAGAAAGCAAAGAACTAAAGAGCCCCTTGATGAAAATGAAAGAGGAGAGTGAAAATGTTAGCTTCAAACTCAACATTCAGAAAACTAAGATCGTGGCATTTAGTCCCATCACTTCATGGGAAATAGATGGGGAAACAATGAAAATATTGACAGACTTTATTTTTTTGGGCTCCAAAATCACTGCAGATAGTGACTGCAGCCATGAAATTAAAAGATGCTTGCTCCTTGGCAGAAAAGTTATGACCAACCTAGACAGCACGTTAAAAAGTAGAGACATTTCTTTGCCAATAAATGTTCATCTAGTCTAAGCTATGGTTTTTCAGTAGTCATGTATGGATATGAGGGTTGGACTATAAAGAAAGCTGAGTGCCAAAGAATTTATGGTTTTGATCTGTGATGTTGGAGAAGACTCATAAGAGTCCCTTGGACTGCAAGGAGATCCAAGTAGTCCATAGTAAAGGAAATCAGCCCTGAAAATTCATTGGAAGGACTGATGCTGAAGCTGAAACTCCAATACTTTGGCTCCCTGATGTGAAGAACTTACTCATTTGAAAAGTCCCTGATACTGGAAAAGATTGAAGATGGGAGGAGAAGGAGATAACAGATGATGAGATGGTTGGATGACATTACCAACTCGATTGACACAAGTTTGAGCCTACTCCAAGTGTTGGTGATGGACAGGGAGGCCTGGTGTGCAGCAGTCCATGGGGTCACACCTGAGTCCATGGGGATACGACTGAGTGACTAAACTGACCAGAACTTAGGTGAAAAGACTCTCCAAACATGGTGTGAAACCAGAAATTATCAAAGAAGATACTAATATTTGTTAAAACAAATAAAAATGCAATATTCATGTAGGAAAATATATATTTAAATGGCAAATAACAAAATAAAGATAATGCCAGAAGAAAAATAAAAATGAGTAATATTTTAAATATACAGTTGTCATAAATCAATATGAATGCCCCAGAGAAATGAGTAAAGGGTATAAATAGATGATTCATAGAGGAGTAATTATAAGCGACTTGTAAGTGCATGAAAAAATGCTCATTTTTAAAAGTAATAGTTACAAAGTAAATTAAAATGACATAATTTTTCACTTGTCAAATTGGCAGAGTTCAGAAATAAGGATAATATTTACTGTTTGCAAGGTTTTTGATAAGTGGGCTCTCATATGCAGCCATGGAGTGTTAGAATTTGTGTCACTTCTTTGGAGGGCAATAACTTTTTATATTTTATATATTAAGAATGCACATAAAGTTTTTCTAATAGCTTTACTTATTAAAGGTATTCTAAAGAAATAATTCGACAAATTTTAAAACACATATGTATAAGAACTTTCATTGTGCCACTATTTACATAGTGAAAAGCAGGAGTTAACCTTAATGTTTAATTAAAATAAATTTATTAATATACAATAAAACTATGAAAGTTGCATATCTAGTCTTTGGAAATAGGAAAATGCTCATGATGAGATGCAAGAGCAGACTGGAGAATAGTATATGTAATATGAATCCTTTCTTTGAAAGTGAATGAAAATAATTTCATTTACTTATAAATGAAATTCTGGAATGATTTATACAGAGTATCAGTGGTTTAAGTCTTCATAATTCATACAAGTGATAATTTTGTTTTCTTCATTTTTATTAGTATTTTAATTTTATCATATATATGGATTACTTTTATAAAATATTTTTATATTTATTTATGCTATATGTTTAACATTATGAGCCTTGTATTTAGAAGGAATCATTAAAATAGTCTAATCTTGTCAATCCTAGAGACCAGTTTAGGAATCCCCTGAACAAAATGTCCCTAATGGGGGATAACATAGTTTGCCCTGAGTACCACAAAGGAGAAGGCCACTACCCTGTTCTATTTTGGGATCTTCTAGCCAGTAACTTTTTTCCCTTCTGTCAAAGTGAAATCTTTTCCCAGTATTTTTGCTTTATTAGTCCTAGTTTCTAGTGCTCTGAGAAAACTTCTAAATGAAAACCTATCAATGCTTTTGAATAAATGATTATATTCCCTCTTGGTCTTGTCTTCACAAAAATCTCAAACCCCAATTGCTTCATTAATGGCTCATGACTTTGAACTTTTCTCTCATCTTAGACGGGCTCCCCAGGTGGCTCAGTAGTAAAGAATCTCCAGCAATGCAGGAGATTCAGGAAATGGGGTTCAATCCCTGGGTGCGAAAGATCTCCTGGAGGAGAGCATGGCAACCCACTCCACTATTCTTGCTTGGAGATCCCATGGACAGAAGAGCCTGCTGGACTACAGTTCATGGGGTCCAAAGAGTCAGACACAACTGAAGTGACTGAGCATACACGTACACACTCAATCTTAGACATCCTTCCATGTTCTTTAAACTATGGTGTTGGAGAAGACTCTTGAGAGTCCCTTGAACAGCAAGGAGAACAAACCAATCAATTCTAAAGGAAATCAACCCTGAATATTCATTGGAAGGACTGATGCTGAGAGAAAGAACTTTAGAAAAGAAAAATATCTCGTGAGTTGGAATGACAAACTCAGGCTTTATAGAAAAGATTGAACTTATCAAGTCAGTTTAAAAATGAAAGGATTGTTGATGACAGAAGCAGAGAAAGAAGGGCAGTTTGGGAGACATGAAGTTTGAGAAAGTTTCCCCTTAAGGGTCAAAATTTCAGCTCAAGATAGGAATAAAGAAAAATTAAAATTTGCTTTTCTTTTCATTCATTATTGTATTCTTTTCGCTTCTTTCCTACTTCCTAGTTTCTTTGCTATTGTGGGAAATGCCAAAAGTACCAAACAAAGCAATGTTTGCTTTCTCATAGCTTTTGTTGCCCTTATTGAAATGTTAAAGTCTTTTTTAGTACTTTTTTTTGTTATTATTCTATAAGCTATTTCCTATAAATAGTTTTCAAATCCCCAGATAGGCAATATGTACATGCTAAGTCACTTCAGTTGAGTCCAACTCTTTGTGACCCTATGGACTGTAGACCTCCAGGCTCTTCTGTTCATGTGATTCTCCTGGCAAAAATATTGGAGTGTGTTGCTGTGCCCTCCTCCAGGGGGTCTTCCTGATCCAGGGATAGAACCTGCATCTCTGATGTCTCTTACATTGGCAGGCAGGTTCTTCACCACTAGCGCCACCTGAGAAGCCCTAGATAGGAAATCAGCAACTTAAAGTCAGGGAGGAATCTAATTTCTTCATTAGCTGTCCCCATGCATAGTACCATGTAAGAATACATATGATAAAGATTTCTTTGGGTTATTTAATAAATATTACTGTTTTTATGTCTGGTGACGAGTTCTTCTGAGCTATCATCTGATTTCTACTCCATCCCATAGGTGAAAGCTTACATCCTGTACTGTTGTCATATTAGGAAAGGGATTAAGTCACAATAAGTGTTGTCTTTGCTGAACCTTATATTCCTTCCAATTGTAGACTATAACTCTTATAACTTCTTCACACCACCTACTGTGGGTTTTGTGAAATTCTTAATGGGAGATGATAGAGATCATTCTCCCCAGTGCATTTTGTTGGCTCTGAAGACAAGAAGCAAGAAAATTCTAGGGGCTATATATATTCGGTCTCAGAGCTTTAATTAGGCTGACACATGTTATCTTACCTCTTACTCTTTTCTGTAGACCTTTCTACTTCTCTTGATACCATTTAACACCATTACAGAGTGATGCCTTTTCAAAACTGTGAATACCTTGTTCTCAAAGTTTAGAATCTGCTCTGATTTATCCAAGGACCCAGACTATTTTCCTCATAGCTGAAGAGACAGTCAGAAAAGGAGATGATCCTACTTGGTTAATGTGACTTCTTTATACAAAATTTGGTAAAATGAGAGGTAGATGGTATTTGGAGATTAGTTTTCAGCTGCTCACTGTAGTTAAGAACTGACTTAAATTCATGTTCAGTAGTTGACTCATGATCCTTCAATTGGGATGACTAGCATATTGCATTGATTTTGCTGAGGTATGTCAGGAAGACAGACCCTTGGGAAATACGTGTAGTAAGCAAAATCTATACACTCAATACTTCCCATCGTTACAGTCAATACCCTTCTCCCAGTCACTACCCAATATGTAGCAAGTTCTATTCTCACCTATGTCCCCAAATAGATGCTAATTTATAATAAAATATTTGCATTTGGTAAGAAATGTTTTACTTAAAGAAAAAGTTTTCAGAGTACATTAAATAATAACTATTATGGCAAACTAGATAAGCAGTTATTTGATATAAACTGAGTTAGTAGACCTTCTAAGATCCCATGTATAAGCAAAACTTTCCTATGCAGGGTGATTCTAACTGGTATCATATATCACACAGCAGACATATCTGTGGCCTGAATTCATTACCTATCCATATCCTACTTCCAGTTAATTTAGAGTTAATAAATTAAAGCTACGTAGAAATTCTCTGGGATAGGATTTTTGAGGAAATTTTTCATCATGTAGAAAAATTTATGTTCATAGTTGCTACTTACACAACTACTTCTCAGTGCCACTAGCCATAGGACAGATGCCCAACATCAGTCTCCTCTCCTGCAAGTGTTAACCAGGTCTCTAGAGGAAAGGGGAGTTCTAAATTTGCTAGTAAAAGGGTAAAACAAAATTGAGATATGAAGCTGGCTGAATCCTGAGCCTTTAACAAAGAATATGAGAGCAGTGATATAGACAGAAATTTTTGGTGTAGGATGCGGTTTCTGGAAGAATGAATGGTCAAAGAGCATTTGCCCTAAACAGTCTAGATCTTAAACACGCTATTGTCCCTATTTTCTTCCAAAGTCAGTTTAAGCTCTTGATTAGTCCTCACCAACCACGCAATTAATTATTGAGTTATCACAAAAGTATATTATATGACACTGCCTGAAGCTGTGATATAGTGCTAAATTTCTGTTACTCTCCTTTTATTAACAACTGGCTTCCCAATTCATAAGTTGGATATATAGCATCTTCAATATTATTAACTGTCACTGGCACCTGATTCCAGTACAGAACTAGAATATATAGTCTCTAAGGACAATGAACACAAATCTTCTTAGATATCCTTCTCTTGAAGGCCACATCCTTCCTAGAGCCAAGTCCATAACTGATTGACAAGCCCAATGGAGAAAGAGCAGAAAACAGGAAAGCATGTATTATACATTGCCCTAAATTCATCAGATCACCCTTCAGAAAAGGGAAATAACAAAGAGTGAATGGTGGGAAGTCATTTTATCTGCTAGAAAAATATGCTCTGTTCCCTACTCAAAAACAAGTGGTTGTGAAGCAACCACATTATTTAAAGATACAAGGCAAACAGGAAGAGGCAAGCCAAACACACAGGCCCTGAGAGCTTACCACAAGTGCTCCCCTCAGCTGAGCTGGTTTGCAGTCACCACGGGCATGCTGATAGGCTCTAGTGGTTTCTGTGATCAGAAATGAAAGAGGAAAGGAAAATGCCAGTTCCTCTTTACCAAGCTATTTGGGAAGCAGTTGCTCATTCAGAGGAATAATAATGATTTCTAGAACCAACCACCATCACTCCCATCTGAAAAAAGAAGTTCAGTGTTAAAAAGCAATCTTGGAAGATATAGTAATTGATGAAGAATAAGAGCCAAAAGAAGACTGCCTGCAAAATCTTGGGGGATCTCAATTGGTGACAATTGACAATTAAAATCAATTGGTGACACACATGACCTTAGTAGCAGCAGAACTTGAAAGATTTATAGGTTAGGCTGAAAGAGTCTCTAGTTTTGAAATAGCCAGTACAAATGGATGGACATTTCACAAACTATCCTGGGATGACACTCCAGGCCTCAGATCTCATTTCAATCACACTTTGAAATAAATACCTAGAACTTCATTGCATGACCGTCTCTGAGATAAGTTGTTACTTTCTTGCTTCACAAATCGGCAGAAGATCTGAAAAGAGGACAGGTAAATATTGTGACTGCAAAGCAATTTCACTCTTTTTCTTATGCCTATCAATAGTCTTAATACTTTGAATTAAATATCAATGCCATTTTTCTACGAGTGAAGGTACCGAGTTTGGAATGACTGTTTCATCATCATATAGCCAGTCAAGTTCAGGTCTATCTGATAAGAATGCTCGCCTCTCCCCTCTGTGCTGTGGGGTAATTCATATTTAGGGAATGGTGGCAAGGTGATACTCCATGGCAGACTGATTTCTATTGCTGAGAAACAATTTCTTTGGGGCCAGAGTAAGAAGTCATGTGTGAAAAGTTCTCCCTTTGAATATAATGGAAAGAATGAATCCACAGTTTTCTCAGAACCCCAAAACCCTCTGAGAAGACAGCCAAAGACCCTCACCTTCCAGATATGGATTACACAGAAAAATGTACTACTTGGCTGACAGTTAATGTATGTTTTCCCATTTCCTTCACTCGTCTGATAAGGTATAGTGTCACAGAGAACCTAATTAACATACTGGGAGGCTTTGTCATTAAAGAAATGCAAGCTCACTTTGATTATTGCTGGCAAGAAGGCAGAGTGTATGGTGCAAAAAGCAATCCTATTCTCAGAGTTAATATTCTTGCAGGCAGCATGGCTCTATTTCAGAGTTTCTTGAACTATGAAATAGGGATGTAATTTTTCATATCTAGAGAGACAAAATGGTTTCCAAGCCAGATACTTAAAGGTATAGCCAGCCATAGATTGCAATGTACACAGCTGTCAATGTTGCCATAATCATAAAAAAAAAAGGAAACATGAGACAGGAGGGAGGAAATCACAGGTGTTTCTAGCTATATTTGTATGAACAGAACATGTTATTTGTGAGACTAAGTGAGAAAGGCACTCAAGTAAAAGACTAAAAATAGATGTATTTATCTGAAAGGAGTTACCAAATGTAATCAAGCAATTTACTAAAAAGGCTTTAAGATTTTTAAGTTTATTATTGCAATTGTTGTTTTTTGCCTTTGCATTCCAATTAAGTGTTACTGTTTTAGTTAATTTTTAAAATTTACTTATATTTGTTGTTTTGCTATTTGATTAGAATCTACTGATTATGGAAAAGCAGATTCTAGACCTGTGATAAAGATCCAAGCTCTAGTGAATATATTTTCCTCACTTACTTCTTACTATTTGATAAATTATGTCATCCTTTGAAGCCTCCATTTCCTCATCTGAAAATAGAAAGACTAACGATATCTATATTGACAACCTCACATAGGATTGTAAATATCAAAAGGGACAATTAATGAGAAAACATATCAGAAGCACAAGACCTGGGCTTCCCAAGACTGTAAATATCTCGTTAAGCATCAGGCTATTGAAATTACATTGATATCTGACAGAGGAGAGGAGATATGGAAGACAGCCAGATTTAAAAAAAAGCTGTATGTTCTTTCAGAAATGGAACATGGATTTTATTTTGCCACCAGAAATAGCAAAATCATTGAGTTCATCTGAGACATGACTCACTGTTATACATTCAAAGACTTGAGGAGACATGAGCTGTGCCTACCTCACATAAAATATAAAAGGAAGATAAAAAAAATTCAAAGAATTGACAATTAATTGTTCCACAGGCCAGTGTGATGTTTAGTCTTTAAGGGAATAGGTAATTGCACCCATAACAAAACAGTTTGGATTTGAAAAATAGTCTGAAAAGATATAACCAAAAGAAGAGATTCAAAGAAATGTTTGTCCTTAAAATAACACATTTCCAATTTCTGAGAGGGAAAAAGTGATCTCTTATAAAGATGACCCAACAATAGAGAACAATGATTATGAGACAAGTACTATCCAATTCTGGACAGAATAATAGTAATTAAAATTAAGAATTAGTCAGTCTTCATCAACCAGTAGAAAGAAGTACGTGAAGACAGAACTCAGATCTAAAGAATCAGGTTCTAGGGCCAGCATCTGGTAGAATACATGGGAAACCATGAACCCAAGGAATAATGATGCTGTTTTATGAATGAATAAAGAAAGTTTCAAAAGTTTAATATGTCTAAGGTCACTAAAAGAAAATTTAAAAAATAATTCTTAAGACCAGAATCTTCAGCTGAACTCCATGAAATAAAGTCGCTCAGTCATGTCTGACTCTTTGCTACCCCATGGACTGTAGCCTACCAGGCTCCTCTGTCCATGGGATTTTCCTGGCCAGAGTACTGGAGTGGGTTGCCATTTCCTTTTTCAGGAGATCTTCCCAACCAAGAGATTGAACCCGGGTCTCCCGCATTGTAGGCAGACGATTTACCATCTCAGCCATCAGAGAACTCCTTGAGAAAGGCTTAAATTTAGATTATTATATCGCTACAAAAACATGAATAATTTAAAAAGAATTTATGAAAATGATGCAATCAACTGACTAGCTATGTTCAGGCAAACACCTAAGTCTTTTCACATATAAATGCTAATAATCAAAGTGAATTTCCAGAACGATTTTAACAAACAAACACTGCCAGGTAAACAGTGAAATTGAAACTCTTTTCATATTAATAAAAAACAAGAATTTAGGTAAACTGTAGATAATCAGAATATTTTCTGTTGTTCAGTCACCAAGTCATGTCTGACTCTGTCATCCCATGAACTGCAGCACACAAGATTTCCCTCTCCCTCCAGAATATTGGGCAAGAAAAAATTCACAGGGGAATAGATTTTTTTCCTTAAAATGGGCTGCATATTCTGATACCTCAAACAGTATCTCTTGAGCAATATTTAGCTCTGTATGTTGATCTCTCAGATTCGGCTGAATAATGAATTTCAAATTTAAGTAATTCAAAAGTCATATGTAAGAATATACCTTTATTTCTTTATAACTGAAATTAAGCTAAATCTCAATTCCCATTTCTAATAGTGTTAGAAAGCTGAGCATCTGGAGTCAAATCAGTCTCTTTCCATTTATATACTTATGATCTCAGGGGAATCACCTATTCCCCCTTGCATTCTCTCAGAAATGAAGTTAAATTCACAGTGAGCAGAAGTTTTACATTTTGATAATGCTCAATGTATCAAATTTTGTTTTTCTGTTTAGTGCTTTTGATATTATTTATAAAAAATCTTTGCCTATTCCAAAGTCATGAATGTAATATCCTTTTTACTTTAGAAAACAGTTTTTATGTTTATATCTACAATTCATCTTGAATTAGTTTGTGTGTGTGGTGTGATATGAGCTGATGCTCATATTTTTCTTTGCATTTATCCAGTTATTTTGACACCATTTATTATACTCTAAATTCCTTATTATGTCACCTGAATATCTCTGACAAAAATCAAATGATTGTATACATGTGGCTATGTATCTAGAGTCTCTATTCTGGTTTGGTTTCTTTTTTTTTTTTGCTATATTTATCTGTTCTTGCACAAATACCACTTTCTTAATTACAACAGCTTTGTGGTAAGATGTGAAATCAGGTAGTTTAAATACTCTAACTTTGTTTCTCTTATAAGATATTTTATGTATTTGTATTCCTACATACATTTTAATCTGTAAATTATAATTGAATTTAATTGTAATTTTATTTATAATTCTAAATTGAATTATAATTCAATTTCTAAACTACTTAATTTAAAAAATTTATTGGGAATTGTTGGATTTATAAATCAACCAGAGGAGATATCTACAATATTGACTCTTCCAATCTATGATCATTACATATTTCAATGTTAATTTAGGCCTTCTTTAATTCCCTTAGGACATATCTCAAAGGTTTTAGTGTAAATGTCTTACATTTCTCTATTAAGTGTGATCCTAATTATGTAGTGTTTATTTATAAATGATTAATGATTCTTGTCTAAATCAATTATTACCATGGTTTTGAAAAACTTTTCCTAAAATTCTTAATTATCCTCTGCTCAAGGATTAGCTCAATACAAGTGACTCCATAATTTTCAAAACCAGACTTATGGTTTATTATTTTAGACATGAATTCTCTTGGTCTAGAATAATTCCTGGAGAAAGAGATCAAATAGAATGAGTCAAATGTGAGTGTACATTAAAATATATAAATGGAACATATAACAGAAGTCAAAGCTAAGTTGGTAGTCCTATTAAAATGAGAAAAATAAGTTTATTATAATATGTTTTTATCATCATCAATATAATCATTCTGCATTGAATACTACCTGTGCACTTGCCAGTTGATATTTGTGTTTTACACTTGACTGTCTTATTTAATGCTGATTATAATCCGATAAGGTAAGTGCTATTATGTGCTTAGATGCTCAGTCATGTCCAACTTCTTGCAATTGCATGGACTGTAGTCCATCAGACTCCTCTATCCATGGGATTTTTCAGGCAAGAATACTGGAGTGGGTTGCCATTTCCTTCTCCAGGGGATCAACCTGACCTAGGGATCGAACCTGCGTCTCCTGTGTCTCCTGCATTGCAGGCGGATTTTTTACCCACTGAGCCACTGGGGAAACCTCAAGTGTTATTATAATCATTTGAAAAATGAGGAACCTGAGGCTTAGAGAATTGGTAATGTCTTGGATTATTTATCTAAGAAGTAGAATCAGTAGTGCCTCTCTGACTGTGAATGTAAGCACATGAGTGTAACTCATAGTTAGTTTATTGGGACTTTCCCACTTTGTTCTAAAACTAAAGACTGAAGAACAAATGTTCCATCATTAAGGTGTACAATTAAATTGTTTCCAGGTCACCAAGCAAGTATTTATTTTGTCATTCAATCTGTGTGGCAGCACTTTCAAAAATAGAACTTGAGTGCTATTGTTAAGATGAAAGAAGTTATAGGGAGAGCTATATCTGAAGGAAAGAACTAGAAAAGAGAAATCTTTAAGTTTTGCATGTAAATTCAGTTCCTTTAGGTAAATACTTTTATTGGAGGGTGAAGTTTGCAAAGCAAAGAGTACAGTCTCTTTTTCCAACAGAGTAAAATTCAAAAGAGTAATACAATATGCTTTTAGACAAAGAGCTCAGCTATGGTGTTATTTATGAACAGTATGATGGTGATGGTCATAGGTACAAGTGATATAGTTGGTGAGAAGAATCACAAAGTTTTTAATCCCAGCAAGGTTATTTTCTGCCCAAACTCCTACTACAGAGTTCTGAAAACATGAATATTGTTAAATTCTTAATGACAAAGGTAATCGTTGTATTACATTATCATATGTAAAATAGATAATCAGTGTGAATTCGATGCACGAAGCAGGGCAACTGGTGTTTTATGACAACCTAAAGGAATAGCGTGGGCAGACAGGTAGGAAAAATGTTCAGGATGAAGGCGATACATGTATGCTGATTCATGTTGATGTATGGCAAAAAGTCATCACTATATTGTAAAGTAATTATCCTCCAATTAAAATAAGTAAATAAATTTATATAAAAAACCAGAATTTATCAAGTATAACCAAAGTCCACTTACCAAAAGCATTTTTCACAGACTTAGAACAAAACAATTTTAAATTTTTGAAACACAAAAAACCCCAAATTGCCGAAATGACCCTGAAGAGGAAGAAAGGAACTAGACGAATCATGCTTCCAAGTTCAAACTCTACTACTACAGAGTTACAGTCATAGAAACAATATATTATGGACACAAAAACAGACACATAGATCAATGAAACAGGACAGAAAGCCCACAAATAAACCCATCCATTTATGATCAATTAAGATAAAGGAGGAAAGAGTGTACAATGGTGAAAAGATAGTCTCTTCTACAGGCAATGTTAGGAAAACTGGACAGCTACATTTAAAAAAAATGAAACCAGAACATTCTCTAACACCATATTCAGAAATAAGCCCCAAATGGAAAAAGAATTAAATGTAAGACCAGATAATGTAAAACCCCTAGAGAAAAACATAGAACGTTCTATATATATAGCTATGATTTATCTATCCATATATGTCTATATAAATATATATATGTATATATATTTAATTTGTCTCCTAAAGTAAAGGAAACAAAAGCAAAAATAAACATATGGGACCTAATTAAATTTATAAGTTTTTCAAACAACTGAAAAAATCATTAACCAAATGAAATAAACAACCTACTGAAGGGTGGAAGATATTTACAAACACTATTTTGTAAATCCCTTGTGACTGATTATTTGCAAAATATACAAACAGATCATACAGCTTAATATCTAAAACATAAACTAATAAAAAATGGGCAATACAAAGGGAAGGATGGGGAAAGGGACAGTTAAGGAGTTTGGGATGTACACAGGCTGTACCTACTGTATAGCACATGGAACTCAGCTCAGAGTTATGTGGCAGCCTAGATGGGAGGGGATCTGGAGAGAATGGATACATCTAGATATATGGCTGAGTCCTTTTGCTGTTCACCTGAAACTATCACAACATTGTTAACTGGCTATACTCCAATACAAAATAAAACATTTTTTTAAAATGGGCAGTAGGCATTTCTCTACAGAAGACATGAAGAAGACCAACAGGCACATGAAAAAAATACTCAACATTGTTAATTATTAGATAAATGGAAATCAAAACCACAATGAGCCTCACACCAGTCAGAATGGCTATCATTAAAAATAAATTCTGGAGAAAGTGTGAAGAAAGGAAACCCTCCTATAGTATTGGTGATAATAGTTGGACTATTATAAAAGCTGAGCACTGAAGAATTGATGCTTTTGAACTGTGGTGTTGGAGAAGACTCTTGAGAGTCCCTTGGACTGCAAGGAGATCCAACCCGTCCATCCTAAAGGAGATCAGTCCTGGGTGTTCATTGGAAGGACTGATGTTGAAGCTGAAACTCCAATACTTTGGCCACCTCATGCCAAGAGTTGACTCATTGGAAAAGACCTTGATGCTGGGAAGGATTGGGGGCAAGAGGAGAAGGGGAAGATAGAGGATGAGATGGTTGGATGGCATCACTGACTCGATGGACATGAGTTTGGGTAAACTCCAGGAGTTGGTGATGGACAGGGAGGCCTGGCATGTTGCAGTTCATGGGGTCGCAAAGAGCCGGACATGCCTGAGGGCCTGGACTGAGCTGAAAGACTATATAAACAGTTACACAGTAAGGGCCTACTGTATAGCACAGAGAATTATATTCAGTATCTTGTAATGAAATATTTTTTACAGTATTTTCTAAATTTATGATTTACAGAATTACTTTTCTGTACTCCTGTAAGCAACACACCAATGTAAATCATCTGTATTTCAAATTTAAAAATCTGCTTAACTTTTGATCACCGTGCTCACCCCAAGAAGGAGTTTACTGGTCAGTCTTATGTTATGCAAGTTGTTCACTAGTCCCTTCTATCAGTACAAGTCTCAATCTAGTAATTAAAATAGCCAATCCCATAAAACTACAAACTGGCTTTAAAATAAAAACTCTTCCCTTATTTCAGACAAAAAGCCTGCAGATGGGGAAGTAGGTATGATCAGTGCCTTAGACATTCCAAGAATTCTCCTTAAATTCCTTTCTACTTGGCTCAAAATAAGGGATAAGCACACCAATAGATCTCTCAAAAAATTTACCCTCAAATGATCAACTTTTTTATAATCTTGTGGGAGAGAGGATTAATAATTGTGCAATTAACTGGTTTATATTTGACAATTTATTTGACAGTCCTGCATCCCTCTCTATCACCAAACTAATATCTATTAAATGCTTGGGTTAGGCATGCACTGTGTTAGCACAAAGTATCTAAGATAAATGAACCAGAGTTCTTATTCCCTTTGGAATGGCAAGAATTCTGTATTCTGGTAGAATATACAGAAGAACTATACAAAAAAGATCTTCAGGACCCAGATAATCATGATGGTGTGATCACTCACTCAGAGCCAGACATCCTGGAATGTGAAGTCAAGTGAGCCTTAGGAAACATCACTATGAACAAAGCTAGTGGAGGTGATGGAATTCCAGTTGAGCTATTTTAAATCCTAAAAAATGATGATATGAAAGTGCTGCACTCAATATGCCAGAGAATTTGGAAAACTCAGTAGTTGGCCACAGGACTGGAAAAGGTCAGTTGTCATTCCAATCCCAAAGAGAGGCAATGCCAAAGAGTGCTCAAACTATCACAAAATTGCACTCATCTCAGGTCTAGTATTAGAGGTCAAATTCATTTTGGGACATCTTGTTGGATGTTATTCTGGCAGACAAGCTTATGTTAGCTTCTGTGCATTTTCTAAAGTTGACTTTTAAGCCTTCCAGTTATTCTTGGAATTATCCAATATCCTTCCAATAAAATTGCTTTCCACTTAATTTACTCAGGCTTTGTCTTTGTTATTTTAAGCTAAGGAACTTGACCAATTAACTGTGTCTCTATGTCTTATTTTCTATTGTTGACAAAAGAAGCTCAGTTGAACTGAATTGAACAGAGAAGTCCCCTGCCAGATTCTGAAAGGCATTTAAAAATTTTTTTGTCGTAGTAGAGTTAATTCACAATGTTGTGTTAGTTTTGAGTATATAACAAAGTGAATCAGTTATACACATATCCACAGTTTTAAAGATTATTTTCCTTATAAGCCATTACAGAGTATTGAGTTGAGTTCCCTGTGCTATACAGTATGTTATTAGTTATCTATTTTATACATAGGAGTGTGTATATATCTATCCCAGTCTTTCAGTTTATACTCTGGTAACCATAAGTTTGTTTCCTATCTCTATAACTCCATTTCTGTCATTGGTACCATTTTATTAGATTCCACATATAAGTGATATCATATGACATTTGTCTTTCTCTATCTCCCTTCACTCAGTATACAATCTCTAGGTCAATTCATGTTGCTGAAAATGACATTATTTCATACTTTCATGGCTGAGTAACATTCCACTGTATATATGTACCACATCTTCTTTGTCCTTTACTCTGTTGATGGACATTTTGGTGCTTCCATATCCTGGCTATTGTAAATAGTGTTGCAGTGAACACTGGGGTGCATGTGTCTTTTTTTTTTTTATAATTTTTTTTTTAATTATTGTTTTAGCCATACATTGTTATGATATCAC
>ML662445.1:40931135-40970085 GCA_007570785.1 Antilocapra americana
CAGGAGTGGGATTCCTGGGTAATATAGGAGCTCTATTTTTAGTTTTTAAAGGAAACCTCCAAACCGTTTGCCATAGTGGCTGTACTAACTTATGTTTTCACAACACTGTAGGATGGTTCCCTTTTTTTCATACACTCTCCAGAAGCTATTGTTTGTAGATTTTTTGATGATGGTCATTCTGAGCAATGTGAGGTGATACCTCATTGAAGATTTTTAAATTTTTATTTTGTATTGGAATATAGTAGATTAACAATATTGCAAAAGTTTTAGGTGTACACCAAGGACCTCATTGTAGTTTTGATTTGCATATCTCTGATAATTAGTGATGTTGAACATCTTTTCATGTGCTTTTTAGCCATCTATATCTCTGTTTGGAGAAATGTCTATTTAGGTCTTCTGTCCACTTTTTGATTGGGTTGTTTATTTTTTTGATATTAAGCTACAGGAACTGATGGATATTTGAAGATTAATCCCTTGTTGGTTTTTTCCTTTGCAAATATTTTGTCCCATTCTGAAAGTTGTCTTTTCATTTTGTTAGTTGTTTCCTTTGCTGGGCAAAAGGCTTTAAGTTTAAGTATGTCCCATTTGTTTTTTGTTTTGTTTTATTTGTTTTAATTTTCAGTCTTCATGTCCAAGAGTGATGGGCCTATGTGCTTATTTAGGTCTTTAATCAACGCTCAGTATATTTTTATGTATGGTGTTAGGGAGTGCTCTAATTTCAATCTTTACATGTAGTTGTCCTGTTTTCCTGTCACCACTATTCAAGACATGTCACCACATGTCTTTTCTCCAGTGTGTATTCTTGCTTCCTTTGTCATAGATTAGTTGATCATAGCTGCAGTGGTTTATCAGTGAACTTTCTATCTTTTTCCGTTAATGTGTATTTCTGTTTTTGTGCCAGTACCATACAATTTTGATTACTATAGCTTTGTAGTATAGTCTGAAGTCAGGGAGTATGAAACTTCCAACTCCAGCTTTTTTTCTTAAAATTACTTTGACTTTGCTGTTGTTCAGTCACTTAGTCATGTCTGACCCTTTGCTACTCCATGGACTTCAGCACATCAGGCTTCCCTATCCTTGACTATCTCCCAGAGTTTGCTCAAACTCATGTCCATTGAACTGATGATATCATCTAACCATCTCATCCTCTGTTGCCACCTTCTCTTCCTCCCTCAGTATTTCCCAGCATCAGAGTCTTTTCCTCCGAGTCTGCTCTTTGTATCAGGTTGCCAAAGTATTGGGGCTTCAACTTCAGCATCAGTCCTTCCAATGAATATTCAGAGTTTATTTCCTTTAGGATTGACTGGTTTGATCTCCTTACTGTCTAGGGACTCTCAAGCATCTTTACCAGCACCACAGTTCAAAAGCATCCATTCTTCAGTGCTCAGCCTTCTTTATGGTCCAACTATCACATCTCTACATGACTACTGAAAAAACAATAGCTTTGAGTATATGGACCTTTGTCAGCAAAGTAATATTTGGGTCTTTTGTGTTTCTGTGCAAACTGTAAAACTTTTTATTATAGTTGTGTGAAAAATGTCAAATGTAATTTGGCAGGGTTTACATTGAATCTGTAGATTGTGTAGGATAGTATAGTCATTTTCACATTATTGATGCTTTCACTCCAAGAACATGGTATATCTCTCAATCTGCTTGTATTATCTTTTATTTCTTCTGTTAGTATCCTATAGTTTTCTGAGTATAGGCCTTGTTGCTTCATTAGGTAGCTTTATTCCTAGATAATTTATTGTTTTTGATGCAAGGGTAAACTGAATTGTTTTCTTAATTTCTCTACCTTTTCCTTGGTAGTGTATATGAATTCAAGAGATTGCTATGTATTAATTTTATATTCTACAATTTTACCAAGTTCATTGATGATCTCTAGTAGTTTTCTGGTAGCATCTTTAGGATTTTCTATGTATACTATTATGTCATGGGCAAAGAGTGACAGTTTTACTTTTATTTTTTTCTTTTCTAATTGCCATGTCTAAGACTTCCGTAACTATGTTGAATAACAGCGATGAGAGTGTCACTATTGATTTCCGCTTTAATAGTTGTTAGCATTTGCTTTAGGTATTAATGTGCTTCTATGCTGGGTGCATGTATATTTATAATATTTGTATCTTCTTCTTGGATTGTCCCCTTGATCACTATGTAGTGAGCGTCCTTCCTTGTCTTGTAATGTTCTTTATATCAAAGTCTATTTTATCTAATATGAGTATCGCTACTCTTGCTTTATTTTGATTTCCATTTGCATGGACTATCTTTTTACAGCCCCTCATTTTCAGTCTGTATGTGTCCCTAGGCCTTAGGTGGGTCTCTTGTAGACAGCATATATAGGGGTTATTTTTGTATCCATTCAGCCAATCTGTGTCTTGGTTGGAACATTTAGTCCATTTACATTCAAGGTAATTATCAACATGTATGATACTACTACCATTTACTTTCTTTTGGGGGTTTGTTTTTTCAGGGCTTTTCTTTCTCCTCTGTTTCCTGTTTAGAGAAGTTCCTTTATCATTTCTTGTAAGACTGGTGTGAAAGTGAAAGTTGCTCAGTCGTGTCTGACTCTTTGTGACTCCGTGGACTATATAGTCCAAGGAATTCTCCAGGCCAGAATGCCAGAGTGGGTAGCTATTCCCTTCTCCAGGGGATCTTCCCAACCCAGGGATCAAACCTAGGTCTCCCACATTGCAGGCCGAATTTTCACCAGCTGAGCCTCAAGGAAAGCCCAAGGATTCTGGAATGGATAGCCTATCCCTACTCCAGCAGATCTTCCCGACTCAGGAATTGAACCAGGGTTTGGTGATGCTGAATTCTAACTTTTGCTTGTTTGTAAAGCTTTTTATTTCTCCTTCATATCTGAATGAGATCCTTCCTATAGTTGTTTTCCTTTTATCACTTTAAGTATACCCTGCCACTCTCTTCTGGCCTGCAGAGATTCTGTTGAAAGATCAGAAAGACTTTCCTCTGTTGAGGGTAGTCTCTGAGACCATCCCCATTTCTATTAGCTTTGTGGCAAGCACCTTAAATGTTACTTGTTGCTTTTAATAATTTTTTTGTATGTTTAATTTTCATTAGTTTGATTAGTATGTCTCTTGATATGTTTCTCTTTGAGTTTATCCTGCAATGGACTCTTTGGGCTTCCTGGACTTGGGTGACTTTCCCATGTTAGGGAAGTTTTCTACTATAATCTCAAATATTTTCTCATACCCTTTCTTTTTTCTTGTACTTCTGGGATGCCTATAATTCTAATGTTGGTAGCTTAATTTTATCCCAGAGGTCTCTGAGACTCCTGATTTCTTTTTATATATTTTCTCTATCCTGCTCTGCTTCAGTTATCTCCACCATCCTATCTTCCAGCTCCCTATCCATTCTTCTGTCTCAAATAGCCTGCTATTGATTTCCTCTAGTGTACTTTTTTACCCTCAGCTATTGTGTTTTACATTACTGATTATCTATTCTTTAATTCTTCCAGGTCCTCATCAAACATTGCTGCCAGGGTCCAGCCCCGGCGCGTCTGGGGGTCTTGAAGGATGAGTGGCATCGGCAAAGTACTGAGCTGAGTCAGTGTGTTGATGGAGCAGTCTCTCTCGTTTATTGTTGTTGGTTTACAGTTTTATAGCCAAAAAAATCCCCATTACATCATTACATCGCCTATCATTCTATACAATTTTTTGTTGTCTACCTTCCATAGCAATCTTATCATTGAGCTCATTCCTCAATCTATCATGAAACATTCCCCTTGCAGAAGTCAGATTTCTGCATAATTAGATTTAATAATAGTATGTTTACCATTTGAATGTCTTCAGCATACTTCATTCAATCATGATAAGTACATCAATCTAAGTAGAAAGGTTACATTTCTCTTATCAGGTGCAACTATGTAGAAGCTAGAGGAAAGGGCTTAAGCTTGAAACTGTTTTATTCTATTAACCTCAACCACTACCTGTCTCATTCTGTTCTGACACTCTGGTTCTTACGAGGAAAGAGGAAAAAGGACAAAGAGACAGTTTAGCAGCACTGCTTTAGCAATTAAACCCTATTAACCTTATAACTACTATAATGAATTCCTATGTCTACATTATCCTAAAGCAATCAATGTCTCCAACTATGCTGGCCACAGTTATGAGCATTCCTAAGTCCCATTCCGTTGGTCTCTTCAAGGAAGGGAGCCTCCTCCGTGGAGTGGTCGGGGGAGTGGGATGTGAAAAGGTGACCCAAGTATGAGCCCTTCTGGCGGTGGCCTTGCCATGACCCCCAGAGAACTCTTGGTAAACTCCCCAGTAACTAGTAGGAGGCATAGTAATCTATTTAAATGTCGCTTTTATTCTTCCTTAGTTCCCGGGGAAGGGAATCCACCTTCCCAGATCCTCTGGTCAATAAGGTCTGGGGGAATTATCTCAGGACAAATTCTTTCTGACTGGGACTGGCCTACTGAGATGAGCTAATGTTCTGAGCATGGACAGAACTCCCAATAAAAATATCAGGAGGGGCCTTGCCCGGGATGTCCCAATAAAAAAAGTTCACTTTGCAGTTTCCTTCTTAGTCTCGTGACCTTGTCTTCCAAGCAAGGGGGCACCCTGATGGCTCCCGGCACATTTCTTGCAGCTTATCGATCCATGCTTCCATTTTATTTCCCAGATTTTGGATCGTCTTTCCTACCATTACCCTGAATTCTTTTCCAGGCATACTGCTTATTTTCTCTTCATTTGTTTTGTCTTTTCAGTTTTTACCATTTTCCTTCATTTACTAGGCATTTCTCTGTCTTTTTATTTCATTTAATTTACTGTGTTTGGGGTCTCCTTTCTGCAGGCTAGAAGGTCATGGTTCCTCTTAATTGTGGAGTCTGTGCACTGCGGGCAGTGTTGAACTAGTGCCTTGTGAAGGTTTCATGATTGAGAGGACTTGTGCCTGTGCCTGATAGATGGACTTGCATCTTGTCTCTCTGAAGGGCAGTGCTGTGTCCAATAGTATGTTTTGGGGCATCTATGGAATTGGTGTGGCCTTGGGGAACCTTTCTGCTAATGCACGGGTTGGTGTTTCTGTTTTGCTAATGGTTTGGTGTGAGGTGTCTGAAACCGGAGCTTTCAGTCTTTGTGTGGAGTTTGGTCTTACTGTGATAATGGAGGCCTTTGGGAGAGCGTTCTTCAATTAATGTTCCATGGGTTTGGGAGCTTTATGGTGATCAGAAGTCCTGGACTTGGGTCTCCTACTTTGGGAGTTCAGGCTCAACTCCTTACGGTAGCATCAAGACTTCACAGGCCTCACTTCACAGAAGAAGAAGCCCTAAGAGTAATGGTGAAATCAAAACTCAGTATCTGAGAGCACTAAAAGAAATTTGCACACTTACAAAGAGAAAATAAGAGAGAGGAAAGAGGGATAAAAGGATAAAAACAGAAGATAAAAAAGAGAGCAATCAAGCCAATAAACAAACCCCTAAATGAAAATGAAAACTAAAAGCTAGACTAGTAAAACTACAAAATCCAAAACATGGCAAACAATGTAACATAACTAAGTAATATTGGGAAGTAATACTGGGAAAAATTGGGAAACAAACAAATAAAATGAGTTTACTTAAAAATAAGGTGTTTTAAAAATGGAAAAAAATAGTTGTAAAAAGGAATAAAAGAAAGAACATGAAAACAACATGAAGAGAAAAGAAAAAAAAAAGGAAAATAGAGAAATATATAGATGAGTGGTAGTAACACCTCCACCTCCTTAGGAGGCCCTCCAATACTGTACTGTTTTCTGGACCTGCTGTGGGGACAGCACAGACTCTAATCTGGCCCTACTCCTACATGTACTTGCCTATAATGTCTGCGGTTGCCAGAGCTAGAACTTTTTCTTTTGTGCAAACGCTCACTGTCCTTTTGTATATTCCATAGACACAGAGTCTACCTATTTGGTCATGTAATTTTTGATGGTTATAGAATGTGATAATTGAAGCCAGACTGCCCAGATTCAAATCCCAACACCATTGTTAGGGAACAAAAAAAAGTCAGCTCTCTGACTTTAGCCACACAGAGAGTATTGCTCTGTCCCTCAGTTTCTTCATCTCTTAATACCTCAAGGCTTGTTGTGAAGATTAAATGACTTTATATTGATGCAGCACTTCTAAGAGGGCCAATAAAGTAGTAAGATATCAGTAAACATTAAAGATAATTTATTTCTCTTTTCACATTATTACAAACAAAAGCATATTTTAAGAGACATAAGAAAATAAGATAAAAAATAGAAAAGCAAAAGTTTGTTAAAGCTACTTCTTAAAGACAGGGAGAAGATAGAGCAGTCTAGATTTTTAAGTTGGATTTTTCACATGGCTATGGCATCTTTTATTTAAGACTCAGAGGAAGAGAAAAGCAGTTCATAGAATATATTCATAACTCTAGGGTGGAGAGGATGATGTGATAAATAGGTTGTATTAAGCAATCCATATATTGTTCTGCACTGGCAGAGAGAGCCAGGGGATGAAGAGCTGATCACAAAATAGAAGGATTGTTTTCATCTTCACTGAGATTCATAACAATCACTTTGGTCTCAGCCAAAGTGAGAGAAATGTAAGTGGTGATTTCACACACAGACCACCCACCTTTTCAACATTTAGATCATCCCCTGTTCATGAAGCAATATGCATGCCAACATCCCAGGACCTCAAAATAAGCTTCCATGCCCCCTTTTTGTCAAATTTGTAGTATACAGATAGTAGTAACAAAGGGACAGAGTGAGGGATAAATCTAGAGAAGGGCCCTGCAATTTTTGTTTAAAACCTTCTCCCAATATGGTTTGGAAACATTAACACACTCAGATAGGTATGTAAATTGGAGGATTACATCACTTTACAGACAGATGTATACTCTGTCTGCTCTGGTGCTGTCTCTGATTTTACCCTTCTCACTAGTGAACTTTGTCCAGGAACTTCTGAGAAGTAGACATGCCATGGACCCTAGAAGGGGGAGTATTGCTCTCTCTTTGTTCCAAGACTACTTGGACTTGAGCCGAATATAGGTCTTGGGATCCATTTCATTCTAGACTTCAGTTTCTCACAGACCAACTGCCATGACCTATTCTTCTGTGGAGACTAGCTGCTAAAATGGTGGTACAACTCAGTGGAAATTGTGAACAATTAAAAACAATGCCTTCTGAGTGAGAAAATTGCTAACTTATTTGAGAATCTCAGTTCAGTTCAGCCGCTCAGTCGTGTCCAACTTTTTGCAACCCCCTGAACCATAGCATGCCAGGCCTGTCCATCACCAACTCCCGGAGTCCACCCAAACCCATGTCAATTGAGTCAGTGATGCCATCCAACCATCTCATCCTCTGTCATCCCCTTCTCCTCCTGCCTCAATCTTTCCCAGAATCAGGATCTTTTCAAATGAGTCAGCTCTTCGCATCAGGTGGCCAAAGGATTGGAGTTTCAGTTTCAACATCAGTCCTTCCAATGAACACACAGGACTGATCTCCTTTAGGATGGACTGGTTGGTTCTCCTGGCAGTCCAAGGGACTTTCAAGAGTTTTCTCCAACACCACAGTTCAAAAGCATCAATTCTTCAGCACTCAGCTTCCTTTATAGTCCAACTTTCATATCCATACATGACTACTGGAAAAATCATAGCCTTGACTAGACGGACCTTTGTTGGTAAAGTAATGTCTGCTTTTTAGTATGCTTAGCATCTGTCTATTTCATTTCCCTCTAATAATAATCCAGCTAGTTGAAAGAGATAGGTATCATAGGCCCCATTTTATTTTATTAAATTTTCTTTACTTTATCGTGTTGGTTTTGCCATACGATGACATGAAATTGCCATGGGTTTACATATGCTCCCCCCTCCAGAACCTCCCTGCCTCCTCCCTCCCGATTCCCTCCCCCTGGGACATCTCGGTGCACCAGCCCCGAGCATCAACCCTGGGCTGGCGATTGATTTCACATATGATAATTAACGTTTCAATGCCATTTTCCCATATCATCCCACCCTTGCCCTCTTCCACAGAGTCCACGAGTCTGTTCTAAACATCTGTGTTCCTTGTGCTATCTCGCATGCAGGGTTCTCGTTACCATCTTTCTAAATTCCATACATACGCATTAGTATACTGTATTGTTGTTTTTCCTTCTGGCTTACTTCACTCTGGATAATGGGCTCCAGTTCCGTCCACCTGAGTAGCACTGATTCAAATGAATTTTTTTTTAATGCTGAGTAATATTCCATTGTGTATATGTACCACAGCTTTCTTATCCATTCGTCAGTGGATGGACATCTAGGTTGCTTCCATGTCCTGGCTATTGTAAACAAGGCGGTGATGAACATTGGGGTACAAGTGGCTCTTTCAATTCTGGTTCCCTCGGTGTGTATGCCCAGCAGTGGGATTGCTGGGTAATATGGCAGGTCAATTTGCAGTTTTTTAAGGAATCTCCACACTGTTTTCCATAGTGGCTGTACTAGTTTGCATTCCCACCAACAGTGTAAGAGGGTTCTCTTTTCTCCACATCCTCTCCAGCATTTATTGCTTGTAGATTTTTGGATTGCAGCCATTCTGACTGGTGTAAAGTGGTACCTCATTGTGGTTTTGATTTGCATTTCTCTGATAATGAGTGATGTTGAGCATCTTTTCATGTGTTTGTTAGCCATTTTTATGTCTTCTTTGGAGAAATGTCTGTTAAGTTCTTTGGCCCACTTTTTGATTGGGTTGTTTATTTTTCTAGCATGGAGCTGCAGGAGTTGCTTGTATATTTTTGAGATTAATTGTTTGTCTGTTGCTTCATTGGCTATTATTTTCTCCCATTCTGAAGGCTGTCTTTTCACCTTGCTTATAGTTTCCTTTGTTGTGCAGAAGCTTTTAATTTTAATTAGGTCCCATTTGTTTATTTGTGCTTTTTTTTTTAATTTAATTTTATTTTTTTTTATTGTTTTTGCCATACATTGTCATGATATCACCATGGGTTTACATATGCTTCCCCTCCGGGTCCCCCCTCCCTCCTCCCTCCCCCCCCGGGAAATCTCGCTGCACCAGTCCTGAGGATCAATCCTGGGCTGGCGATTGATTAGACACATGACAATTAACATGCTTCAATGCCCTTCTCCCATATCATCCCACCCTTACCCTCATCCACAAAGTCCACAAGTCTATTCTATACATCTGCGTTCCTTTTGTTGTCTCCCATGTTGGGTTCTCCGATATTCTGGGAGGTGGGTCATAGAGGATCCCGCTTTGGTTTATGTCGGAGAGTGTTTTGCCTATGTTTTCCTCTAGGAGTTTTATAGTTTCTGGTCTTATGCTTAGATCTTTGACCCATTTTGAGTTTATTTTTGTGTATGGTGTTAAAAGTGTTCTAGTTTCATTCTTTTACAAGTGGCTGTCCAGTTTTCCCAGCACCACTTGTTAAAGAGATTGTCTTTTCTCCATTGTATATTCTTGCCTCCTTTGTCAAAGATAAGGTGTCCATAGGTGCGTGGATTTATCTCTGGGCTTTCTATTCTGTTCCATTGATCTATATTTTTGTCTTTGTGCCAGTACCATACTGTCTTAATGACTGTGGATTTGTAGTATAGCCTAAAGTCAGGTAGGTTGATTCCTCCAGTTCCATTCTTCTTTCTCAAGATTGCTTTGGCTATACGAGGTTTTTTGTATTTCCATACAAATTGTGAAATTATTTGTTCTAATTCTCTGAAAAAGACCTCTGGTAGCTTGATAGGAATTGCATTGAATCTATAGATTGCTTTGGGTAGTATACTCATTTTCACTATATTGATTCTTCCAATCCACGAACACGGTATATTTCTCCATTTATTTGTGTCCTCTTTGATTTCTTTCATCAGTGTTTTATAGTTTTCTATATACAAGTCTTTTGTTTCTTTAGGTAGAAATACTCCTAAGTATTTTATTCTTTTTGTTTCGATGGTGAATGGAATTGTTTCCTTAATTTCTCTCTCTGTTTTCTCAATGTTAGTGTATAGGAATGCCAGGGATATATATGACAAACCCACAGCAAACATTATCCTCAATGGTGAAAAACTGAAAGCATTTCCCCTGAAGTCAGGAACAAGACAAGGGTGCCCACTCTCACCACTACTATTGAACATAGTTTTGGAAGTTTTGGCCACAGCAATCAGAGCAGATAAAGAAATTAAAGGGATCCAGATTGGAAAAGAAGAAGTAAAACTCTCTCTGTTTGCAGATGACATGATCCTCTACATAGAAAACCCTAAAGACTCTACCAGAAAATTACTAGAGCTAATCAGTGAATATAGTAAAGTTTCAGGATACAAAATTAACACACAGAAAGCCCCATTTTATTTTATTTTTATTGTGTTGGTTTTGCCATACATTGACATGAAACCGCCATGGGTTTACATATGCTCCCCCTCCATAACCCCCCTCCCTCCTCTCTCCCGATTCCCTCCCCCTGGGTCATCTCGGTGCACCAGCCCCAAGCATCAACCCTGGGCTGGTGATTGATTACACATATGATAATTAACATGCTTCCATGTCATTCTCCCATATCATCCCACCCTTGCCCTCTTCCACAGAGTCCACGAGTCTGTTCTATACATCTGCGTTCCTTTTGCTGTCTCGCATGCAGGGTTCTTATTACTGTCTTTCTAAATTCCATATATATGCATTAGTATACTGTATTGTTGTTTTTCCTTCTGGCTTACTTCACTCTGGATAATGGGCTCCAGTTCCATCCACCTGAGTAGAACTGATTCAAATGAATTTTTTTTTAATGCTGAGTAATATTCCATTGTGTATATGTACCACAGCTTTCTTATCCATTCGTCAGTTGATGAGAAAGCCCCATTTTATAAGTAAGATAACTGAGGTCCAAGGACACTTAAAGTCTTCCCATGGTATCCATAATGCTCCATGACAACTTCCACGAACTGAGTTCAGTTTCTACTTCTGCAAAACATAACTAAACAGGAAAATTCAATAACTACTAAAATATCTTGATAATTATGATGGTAAGCAGTTGTAAGTTAATTATCATTTTTAAAGAATTTATTTATTTTAATTGGCAGCTAATTACTTTAAAGTATTGTAGTGGTTTTTTCTATACATTGTTATGAATCAGCTATGGGTTTACATGTGTTCCCTATCCTGAACCCCCCTCCCACTCCCTCCCCATCTCACCCCTCTGTGTCCTCCCAGTGCACCAGCCCTGAGCACCCTATCTCATGCATCAAATGTGGGCTGGCAATCTGTTTCACATATGATAATATGCATGTTTCAATGCTATTCTGTCAGATCATCCCACCTTCACCTTCTCCCACAGAGTCCAAAAGACTGTTCTATACATCTGTGTCTCTTTTGCTGTCTCGTGTATAGTGTTGTCATTACCATCTTTCTAAATCCCAGTATACTCTATTGGTATTTTTCTTTCTGATTTACTTCACTCTGTATAATAGCCTCCAGTTTCATCCACCTCATTAGAACTGATTCAAATGTATTCTTTTTAATGGCTGAGTAATATTCCATTGTGTATATATACTACAGCTTTCTTATCCATTCGTCTGCTGATGGACATCTAGGTTGCTTCCATGTTCTGGCTATTATAAACAGTGCTGTAATGAATATTGGGGTACACATGTCTCTTTCAATTCTGGTTTCCCCCGTGTGTATGCCCAGCAGTGGGATTGCTGGGTTATATGGCAGTTCTATTTCCAGTTTTCAAAGTAATCTCCACACTGTTCTCCACAGTGGCTGTACTAGTTTGCATTCCCACCAACAGTGTGAGGTTCCCTTTTCTCCAAAGTTAATTATCTTTGAGTTTTCAGCATCTACCCCAATAGTTGACATTGAATACTCACTAAGGTAGATATCAAATATTTGAATATATCAAGACCGAACACAGTGGAGTACTTTATTTTATTCCTCTTTGGGAAGTGCTTGTTATTCTTATCTCAACTAAAATGAACATACTTAATTTCACTGCATTAAATAAACCCAAGGGCTACCAAGAACCAATTGTAATAACAGGTAACTTTATTTTAAAAATGTATTTGTTCTTAATTAGTTAATTAATTAAGTGCATTTATTCTTTAAGTCTACAGCTATTTCTCTAAGAATAGGTAAAATGCACATAATATATTCCCCTTTAGAAATTCCCCAAGAACAGGAATTATGCCAGCTAGTTTTCACAGTACTCCTACACATTACACAAACTTCTGCAAATATTTGGGACAAAATAGTTCTGGTTGACTGAATTTCTAACAGTGCTCCTTTCATGACTTAGAACTCAACCAAATCATAAAACTATAAATAATTTCTAAGCAAAGGCAATATATAAGATTTTATGTAAGGAATTGAAGGAGATATAAGGTTTTCAAAGTATTTTCTCTCTCTATGATTATTTGATATAGGAATAATGTTTACATATGTAAACAAGAAAAAAAGTAGAGTATGGCTTAGAAACGTCCTTCAGAAAAAGAAGTTCACATGTACAGTGGTCAGGAATTCACTGAAAAAGTGGTGCTTGGTGGTCATCAAGAAGGATGCAACATCAAGGTTGTTGTTCTCAATCCACATTCCTTATCAGCCATCTTCATCCTGAAGATATATATGCCCTGGAACAGTTGATGACCCTTTCATGAATCATTGCCTTGTTGTGGTAAAAGGGTTTGTATAACTCAGTGAAAGTATGAGCCATGTTGCAAGATGGACAGGTTGTAGTGAAGAGTTCTGACAAAGTGTGGTGCATAGGGGAAGGGAACAGCAAACCCCTCTAATATTCTTGCTGAAGGAACCCCAGGAACAGTATGAAAACGCAAAAAGATATGACACTGGAAGACAAGCCTCCCAGGTCTGAAGGTGTCCAATATGCTACCGGGGAAGAGCAGAGGGCAATTATTAACAGCTTAAAACAATAAATAAATAAAGTGACTGGGCTGAAGGGGAAACGACAGTCAGTTGTGGATGTGAAAAGTAAAAAGCGAGGGAGAGAGGCAAAGATATACCCAACAAAATGCAGAGCTCTAGGGAATAGCAGGGAGATAAGAAAGTCTTCTTAAGTGAACAAAGTAAAGATATATAGGAATACAATAGAATGGGAAAGCCCAGAGATCTCCTCATGAAATTTGGATCTATCAAGGGAAAATTTCATGCAAGGATGGGCACAATAAAGGACAGAAACAGTAAAGAACTAACAGAAGCAGAAAAGATTAAGAAGACACGGCAAGAATACACAGAAGAACTATACAAAACAGTCTTAATGACCAGGATAACGATGACAGAGTGGCCACTTATGTACAGCCAGACATCCTGTAGTGTGAATTCAAGTGGACTTTAGGAAACATTGTTATTGTTGTCACTCAGTCATGTCCAACTCTTTGCAACCCCATGGACTGCAGCATGCCAGGCTTCCCTGTCCTTCACTATCTCTCAGAGAGAATTTGCTTGAACTCATGTCCATTGAGTCAGTGATACCATCTAACCATCTCATACTCTGTCCTCTCCTTGCATCAGTCCTTGAAATGAATACTCAGGGTTGATTTCCTTCAGGATTGACTGGTTTGATCTCTTTGCTGTCCAAGGGACTCTCAAGAGACGTGTCTAATACCACATTTTGAAAGCATTTATTCTTCAGTGTTCAACCAAAGAATTTCTTTATGGTCCAAATCTCAAATCCATACATGACTACTGGAAAATTCATACCTTTGACTATATGGACTTCTGTCAGCAAAGTGATTTCTCTGCTTTTTAACATGCTATCTATGTTTGTCATAACTTTTCTTCCAAGGACCAGGTGTCTTTTAATTTCATGATTGTTGTCACTGTCCACAGTGATTTTGGAGCTCCAAAAAATAAAAACTGTCACTGTTTCCATTGTTTCCCCATCTGTTTGCCATTAAGTGATGGGACTGGATGCCATGATCATTGTTTTTGAAATGTTGAATTTTAAGCCAGTTTATTCACTCTCCTCTTTTACCTTCATCAAAGGTTTTTAAGTTCCTCTTCGGTTTCTGTCATAAGGATTTCTGTCATCTGCATATCTGAGTTTATTGATATTTCTCCCAGCAATCTTGATTCCAGCTTGTGCTTCATTCAGCCTGGGATTTCACATGATGGGCCTTCCCTGGTGGCTCAGTGTAAAGAGTCTGCCTGCCAATGTAGGAGACACAAGAGCTGCAGGTTTGATCCCTATGTCAGGAAGATTCCCTGGAGAAGGAAATGGCAAACCACTCCACTATTCTTGCCTGGAAAATCCCACGGTCTAGAGGACCCTGGAGGGCTACAGTCTGTGGGATCGCAGAGTCACAAGAATTAGCAACTAAACAACCACTTTGTAAAAATAAGCAGGGTGACAATATACAGTTTTGATGTACTTCTTTCCCAGTTTGGAACCAGTCCATTGTTCTATGTCTGGTTCTAACTGTTGCTCCTTGACCTGCATACAGTTTCTCAGGAGGCAGGTAAGGTGCTCTGATATCCCCATCTCTTCAAGAATTTTCCACAATTTGTTGTGATCCACACAATCAAAGGCCATAGCATAGTCAATGAAGCAGAAGTAGATGTTTCTCTGGAATTCTCTTGCCTCTTCTATGACCCAAAAGATGTTGGCAATTTGATCTCTGGTTCCTTTGCCTTTTCCAAATCCAGCTTGTACATCTGAAAGTTCTTGATTCACACACTGTTGAAACCTAGCTTGAAGGATTTGGGGCATTAACTTATTAGCATGTGAAATGAGTTCAATTGTGCAGTAGTTTGAACACTCTTTGGTATTGCCCTTCTTTGGGATTGGAATGAAAACTCACCTTTTCTAGTTCTCTGGCCACTGCTGCATTTTCCAAATTTTCTAGCATATTGAGTGCAGCACTTTAACAGCTTATCTTTAGGATTTGAAATAACTCAGCTGGGAGCATTACTGTGAACAAAACTAGTGGAGGAGATAGAATTCCAGCTGAGCTATTTCAAATCCTAAAAGATGATGTTGTTAAAGTGATGCTGCTTATTTAGGTTATTTGCAGAGTACATCATGTGAAGTGGTGGGCTGGATGAATCACAAGCTGGAATCAAGATTCCCAGGAGAAATGTCAGCAACCACAGATATGCAGATGATACCACTCTAATGGCAGAAAGTGAAGAGAAATTAAACAGTCTCTTGATGAGGGTGAAAGAGGAGAATGAAACAGCTGGCTTAAAAATCAACATTCAAAAACTAGGATTATGGCATCCAGTCCCATCACTTCAAGGCAAATAGATGGGGAAACAATGGAAACAGTGATAGACTTTATTTTCCTGGGCTCCAAAATCACTGTGGAATGTGACTGCAGTCAGGAAATTAAAAGATGCTTGCTTCTTGGAAGAAAAGCTATGGCAAACATAGTGCATTAAAAAGCAGAGACATCACTTTGCCAACAAAAGTCCTCCTAGTCAAAGCTATGGTTTTTCCAATATCCATTTATATATGAAGAGTTGGAACATAAAGAATGCTGAGTGCTGAAGAATTGATGCTTTCATACTGTGATGCTGGAAAAGACTCTTGAGAGTCCCTTGGACAGCTAGGAGATCAAACCAGTCAATCTTAAAGGAAATAAACCCTGAATATTCATCGGAAGGACTGATGCTGAAGCTTCAATACTTTGGCTACCTGATGCAAAGATCTGACTCTTTGGAAAAGACCCTGTTGCTGAGAAAGATTGAGGGCAAGGGGAGAAAGAGAAGGATGAGATGGTTGGATGTCATCATGAACTGAATGGACATAAGCTTGAGCAAACTCTTGGAGATAGAGAAAGACAGGGAGGCCTGGAAGGCTGCAGTCCACAGAGTCGGACACAACTGAGTAATGAACAGCAACAACAGCATGGTTTTTCCGGTAGTCATGTACAGGTGTGGAAATTGGATTGTAAGTCCAGTGAGTGCTGAGTGCTGAAGAATTGATGCTTCTGTATTGTGGTGCTGGAGAAGACTCTTGAGAGTCCCTTGGACTACAAGGAGATCAAACTAGTCAATCCTAAAGAAAATAAACCCTGAATGTTCATTGGATGCTGAAGCTGAATCTCCAATACTTTGACCCCCTGATGTGAAGAGCTGACTCATTGGAGAAAACCTTGTTGCTGGGAAAGATTGATGGGGAAAAGAAGAGGGCAGTAGAAGATGAGATAGTTAGATAGCATCATCGACTCAATGGACATGAATTTGAGTGAGCTCTGGGAGACAGTGAAAGACAGAGAAGCCTGGGACACACTGCAGTCCATGGGGTGGCAAAGAGTTGGACATGAGTTAAGAACTGAACAACAGCAATAAGAGTTGATGAGTCTGGCCTGACTGCATATGGAGCAGTTCTGCAAAGCATAGTTTCATCTCCAGATTGCTTCTTTGATGGTTAATTTGTGGTTTTGCTTGCATTTTGATTTTATAGAAATCCTTCAAGAATGATATTAATTAAGTCCATAATCAGGATATGAAAAGAAAAGAAAAATGGTTAGGAAGGTTTAATTCTTAACAGTGGGCTTCCTCAGTGGATCAACAGCAAAAGAATCTGCCTGCCTTGCAGGAGATGTAGGGAAGATGCAGATTCAGTCCTTGGGTTGGGAAGATCCCCTGGAGAAGGAAATGGCAACCTACTCCACTATTATTCCCTGGGAAATTGCATGGACAGTGGAACCTAATGGACTACAGCATGTGGGGTCACAAAGAGTCGTATACAACTTGGCAACTAAACAACAACAACAATTCTTAACAGCATCCAAGGTTGTTAAGGTGAGGGTGACCACCTTCATTAGGGAGGCTGCAGTGACAGCTTTTCTAAGCAAACCCATTATACACACACAGGGAAATCCCACAAACTTGAAGGAGGTTGAAGTTTTCCATTCTTATTGGAAGTAGAAAAAAATCCACTAAAAATCTAACTTTCCTTATTAGAAAATCTCTTCTCTCACCCAAGTGGGGAGAAGTTGTTTATTTCTTTTTTTTTTTCCTCCTAGGTCACTGAGGGTCCCAGTTCATAAACATTTCCCATATTGGTGTGGCATCAAGTTTTTAAAAAAATATTCCTCTACCTTCTTATTGGCTGTCAATTAACTCTAGGTTAGAAAGGAATATTTAGGTGCCCAGATCGAAATTATTTATAATGAATTCAACCACACTATAGATATTGACAATTTATCTGTAACGATCATATTAAAAATAATTATTTGAAAAATCAGCAGCTACAAAGTAATAATTAGGATGGTTTGACTTTTCATGATTTAGGGTATTTAAAGTAAATAGATACACATGCATATGAAGCTGTTGATACTCAATCCTCTTTTGGTTCTCTCTGACTTGAAAGCTTCAGATTCACACTAAATCCTCCACTTGACCCCAGAGCTGTAAGAAAACCCCACTGCTTTTTCCACAGAAGAAAATCCAGTGCTAGGAGTACCCTTCACTCTCCTCCACCCAAGTTCAGTTTCCAAAAATCCACTTTCTTCTTCCATAGAAGAAAATCCAGTGCTAAGAGTACCCTTCACTCCCCTCCACTGAAGCTCAAGTTTCCAAAGGCCGACACAGAAGGCATATTATATGTTCAGCTCCATGGCCTGAAGGTACCTGACTGGAACTGGGAGCCTGTCCAGTCCAGACAGGAGGAAAAGATTACCTTTCTACTTAACAAGACAGTGCTGAAGAATTAATCATTAAGTAAATAGCAACAAGCCTGGAGATTCACAAGAGGGGCAGAGTCACACCCTATGTTCTCAGTTTTTCTGGGATTTAGGATGGAAAATATTACAGGAGTAGTTTGGAAGTGGCTGTAGTAACAACCACCTTCCAGGGAAAGAAAAAGCAATATGTGAAATCTCAAGCCTGACCCAGCCAAACAGGGTGTTTATACCCAGAAGCCTCCATGGAGCATAGGCCCATTTTGTCTAATAGTCAGTGTTTATGCATAGAGTTGATAAAACCTGGAAAGTACTCATGACCTGGCCAAGTGTTGCTATGTGACCTTAAATTAGTCATTTAAACTTTCTGAGCCTTGGCTCTCTCAATTTAAAAATGGACATATTTCTCCTATTGTAGAGAATTTTGTAATTAGACAAAGATAATAATTCCTAGAATAGTCACCTGCAATGCTTAAGTGTCTTTGAGCCTCCCTACTGTGAAGCTTGGGCTTCACCGTGGCTCACCTGGTGAAGAATCCGCCTGTGAAGCATATCAAAAAGCAGAGACAACATTTTGCTGACAAAGGTCCATATAGTCAAAGCTATGGTTTATTCACTGGAAGAACTGTTGCTAAAGCTGAAGCTCCAATACTCTGGCCACCTGATGTGAAGAGCTGACTCATCGGAAAAGATCCTGATGCTAGGAAAGATTGAAAGCAAAAGGAGAAGGGGGAGACAGAGGATAAGGTAGTTAGATAGTAATATTGACTCATTGGACATAAATTTGAGCAAACTCCAAGAGATGGTGGAGTACTAAGGAACCTATGAGCTACAGTCAATGTGGTCACAAAGAATTGGACATGACTTAGTGACTGAACAACCATAAAGATAGACCCAAATAAGAGCTGCTTCTCTCCAGGAAAGAAAAAATTCTGCAGTCTGAGCCAGAGCACCTGAGGTATTTGAGAAAAATAGGTCATATGCCTTCTTTTAAAAACTAAATCAGGCATTGCCTCATAAATGGCCTTGCCTTGGTGTTGCTTTATATATGGTAAAACCACAAATGACTACATGATGTTGATAAAATATAGATATTTCATGAAATGTATTATCAAAGATGATTCTTTACTTTCAAAAAGGAGCTTGGATTAAAGTCTTTATTTGTGATTTGATTTAAGCTGTCTCTTGTTATAATCTGTACCTTTTAATTTATTATAACAAAACAAATTTTCCTAGACATCTAAAGTGTGCTGAGCTCAGTTTTCAACAGAATACTAAAAACTATCAGACACAATCTCTGAATTTACAACACAGTCAACATATAGCTAAAGGGAGAAAAAGCACAAACACTATGTAAATCAAAATATAAGACTGAATTTGGAGGGGGCGTTTCTGCAGGAGGAAAGCTGAGAGCTGCGACGCTGAGGAAGGGGACCTGGAAACGTCTGGCACTGCCCCGTCCAGGGATGACTTAGGGCCGCCTTACGCGGCCCAGCGGGATTCAGAAACGCCGAGGGGTCAACGGAAGAGGCAAAGGGGAGCCCTGGCAGGTGAAGTCCCGGTCCCTGCCAAGCAGTGAGGAAACCTAGACCCACCCACCAGAAAACCACACAAGCCTTCCCATCCAGGAAACTTCGACAAACCACACATCCAACCCATCCCACAGAGAGGAATCCCCACAATAAAGGGACAACACAGCAAGATAAAGAAGATGAAAAGGCAGAGAAATACCCAGCAAGTAAAGGAACAGGATAAATACCCCCTAGACCAAACAAAAGATGAAGAGATAGGAAGTCTACCTGACAAAGAATTCCGAATAATGATAGTGAAAATGATCCAAAACCTGGAAAATAAGTTGGAGTTGCAGCTCAATAACCTGCAGGCAAGGATTGAGAAGATGCAGGTAAACTTTAACAAGGACTTAGAAGAAATGAAAAAGAGTCAAAATACAATAAATAATGCAATAAATGAGATCAAAGACACCCTGGAGGGAACCCACAGTAGAATAACAGAGATAGAAGACAGGATAAGTGAGGTAGAAGACAGAATGGCAGAAATAAATGAAACAGAAAGGAAAAATGAAAAAAGAATTAAAAGAAATGAGGACAATCTTAGAGACCTCTGGGACAATATTAAACGCACCAATATTCGAATCATAGGAGTCCCAGAAGAAGAAGACACAAAGAAAGACCATCAGAAAATTCTTGAAGAGATAATTGTAGAAAACTTCCCTAAATTGGGGAAGCAAATAGCCACTCAGGTCCAAGAAACACAGAGAGTCCCAAATAGAGTGAACCCCAAGCGGGACACCCCAAGACACATATTAATCAAATTAGCAAATATCAAATACAAAGACCAAATATTAAAAGCATCAAGGGAGAAGCAAAAAATAACTCACAAGGGGAATCCCATAAGGATAACAGCTGATCTCTCAACAGAAACGCTTCAGGCCAGAAGGGAATGGCAAAACATACTTAAAGTCATGGAAGAAAACAATCTACAACCCCGACTACTGTACCCAGCAAGGATCTCATTCAAATTTGAAGGAGAATTCAAAATTTTCTCAGACAAGCAGAAACTGAGAGAATTCAGCAACACCAAACCAGCCCTCCAACGAATGCTAAAGGAACTTGCCTAGATAGGAAACACGGATGGGATAGATAATCTGGAACCCAAAACAATAAAATAAATGGCAACGGGACCATACTTATCAATAATTACCTTAAATGTAAACGGGCTGAATGCCCCAACCAAAAGGCAAAGATTGGCCGATTGGATACAGAAACAAGACCCCTATATATGTTGTCTACAAGAGACCCACCTCAAACCTAGGGACACATATAGACTGAAAGTTAAAGGCTGGAAAAAGATATTCCATGCGAATAAAGACCAAAAGAAAGCAGGAGTGGCAATACTCATATCAGATAAAGTAGACTTTAAAATAAAGGCAGTGAAAAGAGATAAAGATGGACATTACATAATGATCAAAGGATCAATCCAGGAAGAAGAAATAACAATTATAAATATTTATGCACCTAACATAGGAGCTCCACAATATGTAAGGCAAATGCTAACTAGTATGAAAGGGGAAATCAACAACAACACAATAATAGTGGGAGACTTTAATACACCACTCACACCAATGGACAGATCAACTAGACAGAAAAGTAACAAGGAAATTCAAACTTTAAATGATACAATAGACCAACTAGACCTAATTGATATCTATAGGTCATTCCACTCCAAAACAAGGAATTTCACCTTTTTCTCAAGTGCACACGGGACCTTCTCCAGGATAGATCACATTCTGGGCCATAAATCTAACCTTGATAAATTCAAAAATATTGAAATCATCCCAAGCATCTTTTCTGACCACAATGCAGTGAGATTAGATATCAACTACAGGAGAAAACCTTTCAAAACTTCTAACATATGGAGGCTCAACAACACACTGCTGAATAACCAACAAATCACAGAAGAAATCAAAACTGAAATTCAGTTATGCATGGAAATGAATGAAAATGAAAACACAACAGCCCAAAACCTATGGGACACTGTGAAAGCAATGCTAAGGGGAAAGTTCATAGCAATACAAGCTCACCTCAGGAAACAAGAAAAAAATCAAATAAATGACCTTACTTTACACCTAAAGCAACTAGAAAGGGAAGAGATGCAGAAGCCCAGGTCTAGTAGAAGGAAAGGAATCTTAAAGATCAGGGCAGAAGTAAATGCAAAGGAAACAAAAGTGACCATAGCAAAAATCAACCAAGCCAAAAGCTGGTTCTTTGAGAAGATAAATAAAATTGACAAACCATTAGCCAGACTCATCAAGAAACAAAGGGAGAAGAACCAAATCAACAGAATCAGAAATGAAAACGGAGAGATCACAACAGAAAACACAGAAATACAAAGGATCATAAGAGACTATTATCAGCAACTATATGCAAATAAACTGGACAATTTGGATGAAATGGACAAATTCCTAGAAAAGTATAATTTTCCAAGACTAAACCAGGAAGAGATAGATAATATTAATAGACCCATCACAAGCACGGAAATTGAAACCGTAATCAGAAATCTTCCAAAAAACAAAAGCCCAGGACCAGATGGCTTCACAGCTGAATTCTACCAAAAATTTAGAGAAGAGCTAACACCTATTCTACTCAAACTCTTCCAGAAAATTGCAGACGAAGGTAAACTTCCAAACTCATTCTATGAGGCCTCCATCACCCTAATTCCAAAACCTGGCAAAGATGCCACAAAAAAAGAAAACTACAGGCCAATATCACTGATGAACTTAGACGCAAAAATCCTCAACAAAATTCTAGCAAATAGAATCCAACAACACATCAAAAAGATCATACATCATGATCAAGTAGGCTTTATCCCAGGGATGCAAGGTTTCTTCAATATTCGTAAATCAATCAATGTAATACACCACATTAACAAATTGAAAAATAAAAATCACATGATTATCTCAATAGATGCAGAGAAAGCCTTTGACAAAATTCAACATCCATTTATGATAAAAACTCTCCAAAAAGTAGGAATAGAAGGAACATACCTCAACATAATAAAAGCTATATATGACAAACCCACAGCAAACATTATCCTCAATGGTGAAAAGCTGGAAGCATCCCCCCTGAAATCAGGGACAAGACAAGGGTGCCCACTCTCACCACTACTATTCAACATAGTTTTGGAAGTCTTGGCCACAGCAATCAGAGCAGATAAAGAAATCAAAGGAATCCAGATTGGAAAAGAAGAAGTAAAACTCTCTCTGTTTGCAGATGACATGATCCTCTATATTGAAAACCCTAAAGACTCTACGGGAAAATTACTAGAGCTAATCAGTGAATATAGCAAAGTTTCAGGATACAAAATCAACACACAGAAATCCCTGGCATTCCTATACACTAACAGTGAGAAATCAGAAAGAGAAATTAAGGAAACAATTCCATTCACCATCGAAACAAAAAGGATAAAATACTTAGGAGTATTTCTACCTAAAGAATCAAAAGACTTGTATATAGAAAACTATAAAACGCTGATGAAAGAAATCAAAGAGGACACAAACAGATGGAGAAATGTGCCGTGTTCGTGGATTGGAAGAATCAGTATAGTGAAAATGAGTATTCTACCCAAAGCAATCTATAGATTCCATGCAATTCCTATCAAGCTACCAGAGGTCTTTTTCAAAGAATTAGAACAAATAATTTCTCAGTTTGTATGGAAATACAAAAAACCTCGTATAACCAAAGCAATCTTGAGAAAGAAGAATGGAACTGGCGGAATCAACCTACCTGACTTTAGGCTATACTACAAATCCACAGTCATTAAGACAGTATGGTACTGGCACAAAGACAGAAATATAGATCAGTGGAACAAAATAGAAAGCCCAGAAATAAATCCATGCACCTATGGACACCTTATCTTTGACAAAGGAGGCAAGAATATACAATGGAGAAAAGAAAACCTCTTTAACAAGTGGTGCTGGGAAAACTGGACAGCCACTTGTAAAAGAATGAAACTAGAGCTGATTTTTATTTCTATATTTTTCACAATCATTAACCAAAAAAAAATTGAAGGTTAATGCACACACACATACAAACATATATATGTATATATATTTAAGTTTAAGCAAGGCTATAAAATGAAATGAATGAGTCTCATATTGGGAAATGTGAATAATAACCAAGCAGAACATAGTGTCCAGTTCTTGGACCACAGCCTCTGACTCCTTCTCTTCATTCCTCTGTTGCCTTCTCCCTCTTGCTTCCATGTTCACATCACTTTGGCAGGATGGCTTTCCAGGACACTGAAGTCAGGAAGGCCTTTTGTCCTAGCAAAAGAGGCATCATATAATCCTTCAATACTTGCTTATCATTTTCCCTCTTGGCTAAATCTTAAGTGTTATCAGGTGATGGGTGTGTTATGTCCACAGGTATGCAACCTGAACACAATAGTGCTTAGCACACAACAGGTTTTTAATTTATTGAATAAATAAGCAAATGATTATCAGATTCTCAAGAATGAGATCCAGTCTCAAAGAGTGACATTACAAATATGAAGATGAAAAATATGCTTCAAGTTCTCAAAAACTGAGCGTCTTGGTGGTGGTAGGATGGAAACATGCATAAGGTAAATTGTAAGATGTTGTGAGGAGATTAATAGGCACACATAGTGCTGTTTAAAGCATGAAAAATGTCATCAGTCCTGCTAGAATAGCCAGAGTAGGTTTCATAGAGGAGGTGAGCACTTTGCTGAGTCTTAAAGATGGGAGGAATACTCATGATTAAGCTAGCAGAAAATGAAGCTAAGAATTTGAAATATGAGTAGTGGAGTAAGTAGTAGATTAAATTAGAGCTCAGAGCTGCTTTGAATTTCACCCTTTTTTAATCTACAAAAAGTCACAGCCAGGACATATTGTCACGAGTTAAAGTCTAAATTGCTTTAGATAGCAAATTCCCAAAGGGAAAAGACCATGTCTTTGGTGTGTTCTCTCAGAATTTCATGCTTTCTGCACTGTGGGTGTTCAATAAATATTTAATAATAAAAATGAGTTGATTAATTGAGAGCATTCATGTTCCATATGCATGGGTAGAGCCTTCTTTTCACTTTAATTATATTGCTTTAATCATCACTAAATAGAATTTTTTAGATAGTAATTTGATTCATTGTTAAACACACAGGCTGCCTAAGTTCCTGGCCTTAAGGTAAATAGCAATATCAGAGAATAATCCTCTTTACCCTGGTAAGTGATTTTGTGATACTGCCTACATAAAATGGGAGCAGTGGAATTCTGAAAGGGTACTTATTGAGAGATAGCACCTGAATGAGCGTTAGAAAGGACTCCTGAGACTTTAGTGTGTAGGGAATACCCCAGCAGGAATCAGAAATTGAGTGAGCAGTTTATTACATTGTGGAGGCTAAAGTAAAACCAGAAAGAGAACTTACAGTAAATGTGGTAATAAATGGGCTCCTGGCTTGATAGTGGCACCCAGGGAGTGGATCATCCAGAGAGTGTGACAACTGGTAAATGAGTGTGCTCTAGACTGAAGGAACACAATAGGCTCAAGTGGAGACTAGAATACACCTGTATGTATGAGCATTGCTGCCAGCCAGATCATCAACGACCAGACTGCCTCAAGTTGCAAAAAGCTAATCTTATTTCAGCTGAGCCAAAGGAAAAAGGCATCCATAACTCAGGCTAGCAGGAGCCTAAGTTGAGTTAAGTTAATCAAAGTTGCTCAGTCGTGTCCAACTCTTTATGACACCATGGACTATACAGTCCATGGAATTCTCCAGGCCAGAATACTGGAGTGCATAGCCATTCCCATCTCCAGGGGATCTTCCCGATCCAGGGACTGAACCTGGGTCTTCTGCACTGCAGGCAGATTATTTACCATCTGAGACACCAGCGAAGATATAAGCCGCCTTGGGACAACATTAAACACACTAACCTTTGTATTAACAGGAGTCCCAGAAGAAGAGAGAAAAAGGTACTGAGGAAATATTTGAAGAGAGAATATCCAAAAACATCTCGAACATAGGAAGAGAAACACTCACAAACGCCTAGGAAGCACAGAGAGTCTCACATAAGATATACTCAAGGAGGAACATGCCGAGACACATAATCAAACTGACAAAAATGAGAAAATAGTAAAAGCAACAAGAGAAAAGTAACAAATAATATACAAGAGAATCCCCATAAGGTTATCAGCTAATATTAATATTTCAACAGAAACTCTGCAGGTCAGAAGGGAGTGGCAGAATACATTTAAAGTAAAGAAAGGTAAAGACCTACAAATAAGAATATACATCAAGGCTCTTATTCAGATTCAACAGAGAAATAAAAAGTTTTACAGACAAGAGCTAAAAGCTTAGAGAACTCATCACCACCAAACCAGCTTTATAAGTGCTAAAGAATCTTCCCTAGGCAAAAAGAAAAGGCCACAACTAAAGAAAAAAATTATGAATGGAAAAGCTGACTGGTAAAGCAAACATACAGTAAAGGTAGAAAACTATCCACACATAAGTAGGATATCAAACCCAGCAACTGGGAGAAGAGGAGACTATAAATGCAATATATTGGAAATACATTTGAAATTAAAGGGCCAAAAACTTAAAATAATCTCGTGTATAAATATATATATTTATATGTAATATATAACATATTATATACATATATAACATATATAGACTACTAGATCAAAACTTCACAGGAAGCACCTAGCAAAATTCTACAATAGATACAAACACGAAAAAGTAATGGCAATCAAAACACATCAAATCATAAGAGAAAAGAACAAAAAAGAAATGGAAGAAAAAATACCTTCAGAAACAATTCAGTTCAGTTCAGTTGCTCAGTTGTGTCCAATTCTTTGCAACCCCATGAACTGCAGCACACCATGCTTCCCTACCCATCACCAAATGAAACAAATCTAAACCAATTAACACAATTGGAATAATAAAATACATATTGATAATCACCTGAAATGAAAAATAAATGATGCAACCAAAAGACATAGACTGGTTGAATGGATACAAAAACAAGACAAGTATATATGCCATCTACAAGAGACCAACATCAGATCTAAGGACACATGCTGACTGAAAGTTAGGGGTTGGAAAAAGGTATTCCATATAAATGGAAATCAAAAGAAAGCTTGAGTAGTAATACCCATATCAGACAAAATAGATTTTAAAAAGAAAGACACTACATAATAATCAAGAGATCAAGATACAATAATTGTAAATCTGTATGAACCCAACCTAGAAGCACCTCATTATATAAGGCAAATACTAACCACCACAAAGTAAGAAATCAACAGTAACACAATAATAGTGAGGGATTTAACAACCAACTTACATCAATGGAAAGATCATCCAGGCAGAAAATCAATAAAGAAACACAGGCCTTAAATAACACAACATTAGACCAGATGTACTTAACTGATATTTATAGAGGATTCCATTTAAAAGCAGTAGAATATATGTACTTCTCAGGTACACTTGGAATATTCTCCAGGATAGATTTTATGCTGGGCTACAAAGCAAACTTTATGAAAATTGAATCATATCAAACATCTTTTCTGACCGCAATGATGTGAGATTAGATATCAACTACAAGAAAACAATCTGTAAAAAATACAAACACATGGAGGCTAAAGAAAATGTTACCAAATAATCAATGGATCATTGAAGAAATCAAAGAGGAAATAAAAATATGCCTACAGACACATGAAAATGAAAACATGCTGATTCAAAATCTGTGAGATGCAGTGAAAACAGTATCAAGGGGAAGTTTATAGCAATACAATCTTAGCTCAGGAAACAACAAGAAAATTCCAAATATGAAATCTAACCTCACATTAAATAATGCCATTTGCCATGACATAGATGAACTCAAAGATTGTCATACTCAATGAAGTAAGTAAAAGGCAAATATATATCATTTATATGTGGAATCTTTTTAAAATGATACAATCTAACTTATTTGCAAAATAAACACACTTAGAAAATAAACTTATGGTTATTAGAAGTGGAAGATGAGAGGGGTCGACTGGGAATTTGGGATAGACATGCACACACCGCTATATTTTAAAAAGATAACCAGAGGGATGGAATTGGGAGGGAGGTGGGAGGGGGGTTCTGGAAGGGGAACACATGTATACCCATGGCGGATTCATGTCAATGTATGGCAAAACCAACATGATAATTTAAAGAAAAAATAAATTTAATAAAAAATAAATTAAAAATTAAAAACATAACCAGCAAGGTCATACTATAAAAAATTAAATTAAAAATTAAAAAAAAATATGAAAAGTAAAAGTAAAAAAATAGAGAAACAAAAACAAAACTCATAGCAGAAGGAAAGAAATCATAGAGAAGAAATAAATGAAAGAGAGTTGAAGAATCAATAAAAAAAATCAATGAAACTAAAAGCTAGTTCTTTGAAAAGAGAAACAAAATTGATAAATCTTGTGGTTACTTAAGCACAAGGAGGGAGGTGTTAGATTACTTGACTGGCTTTGTGAAACCTCAGGAGATCAAAAACAGGCCTCAGAAATCTAAGAACAAAGTTTCTTCTTGGGAATTAGGAAGCAGGAATCATCAGAATAACCTGCTTCAATCATTCCTGCTCTATATATCATTTTACTAAAGACAGATTCCAGAAAGTCATGTTTGCTTAACTTCAGTTCTATGCCCACCCCTTTTCCAGGGAGAGCAGATCACCATATAGACTATTGTTCAGACTGCTCCCACTGAGAAAAAAAATCAAAGTGATAACACTGAATTGATAAGTGAAAACAAGAAATTGTTGCCAGATAAAATAACAGATGTCTATATGTCTATATGTGATGAAATGTAAAAGAGCAAAAATATTAAAGAAAGTACAAGGTTAGTATAGTGGGTGTAAGAGAAAAAGGAAGAAAAAGGAAGGTACTCTGGGCTTCAGGGAGTAGCAACAAAAGGGAGAAGGCATAGTCAGAAGCCAGATTATTGAAGGAACCCCTTGCCTTCCATGTAAAAGAAGATGAAAGAAAACCACTCACAAAATTGAATTTAAGACTCAGTGTGACAGCAATGTAAAGGGGGCAAGATACAAAATAGGAGAAATAGTAAGTGTAAAATGATCCACAGTGCCAAGCACATGATTAATGCTTAGTATTAGTTTCATTATCATTACAATCATAGAACTGGTGTTTTTAGTGCCTTCTTCATAGACTTATCTGAGAACTCAGGGAGATAAGGGATGTGAAGTGAATGGTGTAAGGTAATTATGTTTCCAGTTTGCACTTCCATCCCATTCTTGCAGCACTCTAAGTCAAAATGATTGGCAATAGCACATGATGTAAGTTTCTTCTGCTGAGAATTGAATAACTGAACAAGAACAGAGGGGCTCTAAGGTGAACAGTTAGCTGTAAGGCACAAGGAAAAGAAGGAGTCCTGCCAGGTTCCTGATGTGGGAGATGCAGTGCATAGTGGCGTTATTCAGTAAGATGGGAAATACGGATTTTGAAGAAGAGGAGATACACTTGGTTGAGGCATGTTGAGGGTGAACTTTATCACCTAGGGCTTTATGTTGGATTTGGATGAGAATGTTCCATGAGTGGTGGCCCTGCATGGTGTTAGTTTCTCCAAGCCTGAGAGACCAACTTAAGTGTTCAGAATGAGGATTGTGGTGCTGAAGCGCGGATCTGCAAACTAACCACAAGGGGACCACAACACAGGACCTGCTCTGATACAGATCACACATACCCTTATCACCAATCCTTTCTCTACATGCATTTCCTAAGACACCCCATCTCTTTATTTAAATCCCTGTGGAAACCTCCCGTTTGATGTCTCTACTAAATAAACTCTTTTCAAAAGGAATGGAGAAAGGGGAAATTAAAAAAAATCAGAGAACTTTTAATGTCTGAAAAGCATTTCCCTCTGGTCACCTGGGGTTTCTGGGATATGAAGAGTTTCCAAGCCCCTTAAAACTAGTCAGGAGGCCCTGAATCCTGTGGCCAACAGAGCCACATCCAATCTCATCACTTGACACAGTGATAAATCACCAAGAATGGAGAGGGAGTCAAATTGAGACTATCACCAAGTTCTAGGAGTAATTGTTTCTCTTCCTTATAATACATTTCAGATCTCACAACACTGGCTTGTTTAAACTTCAGCTGGGGACTTAACTCTTAAGTTTTTAAAATTTTAACTGTATTTAACTGTACAGTTCAGTGGCACTAAGTATATTCACATTGCTGTACAATTCTCACCACCGTCTGTCTCCCAGATTTTTCACCTTCCTATGAATTTTTTTTTGTTTCTTTTGGTTGAAAGATTTCCTAATTTCTTATCCTTAATTCATGTTTTCCTGTGCCTTCTTTTTTCCTGACTAATTTTACATATTTTTAATCTCCTAATAACCTTGTGGCACATGCATCATCTTCTTCATTTGAAACTGTATGTCACAAAGACTAGGTGATTTGCTCAGCAACACAGGATGGTTGCACAGGTTAGGAGGAACCAGATACTGGTGCTCTTGACTTGCAGTGCAATGCTCCTTCCACAGCTCTCATCCATGTCTTTTCTTGGAGCCTTTCCTTCTCTGAAGACAGACTCTCATCAGAGCACACACTCTGCTAACAGGCAGTGCAATGATGAGGCTCTTCACATCCACCTGCTTTCTTGTCCAGAGAATATACTGAGCAGCTCAGGGAAGCAGTGATTACAAAGGTCCAGTAGCCAGCATACACCTGGAGAGCTTTGCAGAGTATGCAGGTAAAGAAGCAACTGTAAGAACCAGACATGGAATGATGAACTGGTTCGAAATTGGGAAAGGAATACATCAAGGCTATATATTGTCACCCTGATTATCTATCTTCTATGCAGAGTATATCATGTGAAATGCTGAACTGGATGAAGCACAAGCTGGAATCAAGATTGCTAGGAGAAATATCAATAACCTCAGATATGCAGATGATACCACATTTATGGCAGAAAGAGAAAAGGAACTAAAGGGCCTCTTGATGAAGTTGAAAGAGGAGAGTGAAAAAGCTGGCTTAAAATTTAACATTCAAAAAACTAAGGTCATGACATCTGGCCATCACTTCAATGGAAATAGTGACAGACTTTATTTTCTTGGGCTCCAAAATCACTGTGGACAGTGATGACAACCGTAAAATTAAAAAACACCTGCTCCTTGGAATAAAAGCTATGACAAACCTATACAGCATATTTAAACAGAGACATCACTTTGCTAGCAAAGGTCCATATAGTCAAAGCTATAGTTTTGCCAGTAGTCATGTATGGATGTGAGAGTTGGACCATAAAGAAGGCTGAGCACTGAAGAATTGATGCTTTCAAAATGTGGTGCTGGAAAAGATTCTTGAGAGTCCTTTGGACATTAAGGAGATCAAACCAGTAAATTCTGAAGGAAATAAACCCTAAATATTCATTGGAAGGAGTGATACTGAAGCTGAAACTCCAATACGTTGGCCACCTGATGTGAAGAGACAACTCTTTGGAAAAGACCCTCATGCTGGAAAAGATTCAGAGAAAGAAAAGAAGGGGACACCAGAGGATGAGATGGTTGGATGGATATGAGTTTGAAAAAACTCTGGGAGACAGTGAAGGACAGGGAAGCCTGGTGTGCTGCAATCCATGGGGTCACAAAGAGTAAGACATGACTGACTGAACAGCAACAGAATCATGTTCAGGCTCTCTGCTTCCTGTTAGAACTTTTCAATTTGATGAGGGTAACATGTTCAAGAACATAAGTTGATCTCTCAGATGACTGTGGCTCTATGTTCACAGTACTATTCTTTAAGAAGTATCTATGACCTGGAGATATTAATATATCAGTTTATGGAATTAGAGACATTTTTCATTAAAAGGTAGCAGAGAAATAGAGGGGGAAAGTCAATTACATCAATTTATAAACAGGAAACTTGAATTTAGAAAAATGAAGCCATTTTTTCACAAGCCACAGAGCTGACAGGAGGCATGTTTGGTAGTAGAATCCAAGCCATTTGATTCCCCATCCAGTGGTGTTTCCTCACCTTGTAAGGAAGGCATAGGGCTGCAAAGGACACCCCAAAATAGCTGCATGCATTGCTCTCTAATCATATCAGCAGGAAAACTCCAGTTTAACAAACAACAACTGGAAATGGTTCTCAAGGCACCACTCCAAAGCTGGTCTGAGAGTCTAGAAGTCTATGATCCCAGGTTCTCAGTCAGAGAACCAGTGAATCAGGTTTGAATGCTAGCCTTCCAGGACATCTCACCATGTTTCCACGAACTATGCCAAATAGTAGGCAGATGGGCTCAATGCAGACCATAGACCAGAAAGCCTGCTTTTATTTGCTTATCTGATGCCTCAGAGAGTGGTTGCCTGTCATGACTGTTTAATATATAAATGAATATGTTCCTTCTAGTCAATGATCAATGCAAAAAAATAGGAAAACAATAGAATGGGAAAGACTAGAGATCCCCTCAATAAAATTAGAGATACCAAGGGAACATTTCATGCAAAGATGGGCACAATAAAGGACAGAAATGGTATGCACATAACAGAAGCAGAAGATATTAAGAAATGGCAAGAATACACAGAACTATACAAAAAAGATCTTCAAGACCTAGATAATCATGATGGTGTGATCACTTACCTAGAGCCAGACATCCTGAAATGTGAAGTCAAGTGGGCCTTTGGAAGCATCACTATGAACAAAGCTAGTGGAGGTGATGTAATTCCAGTTGAGCATTTCAAATCCTAAAAGCTGATGCTGTGAAAGTGCTGCACTCAATATGCCAGCAAATTTGGAAACCTCAGCAGTGGCCTCAAGACTGGAAAAGGTCAGTTTTCATTCCAATCCCCAAGAAAGGCAATACCAAAGAATGCTCACATTACCTCACAATTGCGCTCATCTCACATGCTATTAAAGTAATACTCAAAATTCTCCAAGCCAGGCTTCAGCAGTACATAAACTGCGAACTTCCAGATGTTCAAGCTGGTTTTAGAAAAGGCAGAGGAACCAGAGATCAAATTGCCAACATCCACTGGATCATTGAAAAAGCAAGAGAGTTCCAGGAAAACATCTACTTCTGCTTTATTGACTATGCCAAAGCCTTTGACTGTGTGGATTACAACAAACTGGAAAATTCTTCAAGAGATGGGAATACAAGATCACCTGACCTGCCTCCTGAGAAATCTGTGCAGATCAGGAAGCAACAGTTAGAAATGGACATAGAACAACAGAATGGTTCCAAGTCAGGAAAGAAGTATGTCAAGGCTGTATTTTGTCACCCTGCTTATTTAACTTATATGCAGAGTACCTCATGCAGTTGCTGGCTGGATGAAGCAGAAGCTGGAACCAAGATTGCTGGGATAAATATCAATAACCTCAGATATGCAGAAGACAACACCCTTATGGCAGAAAGCAAAGAAGAACTAAAGAGCCTCTTGATGAAAGTGAAAAAGGAGAGTGAAAAACTTGGCTTAAAACTCAACATTCAGAAAACTAAAATCATGGCATCTGGTCCCATCACTTCCTGGCAAATAGATGGGGAAACAGTGGAGACAGTGAGAGACTAATTTTTTGGGCTCCGAAATCACTGCAGATGGTGACTGCAGCCTTGAAATTAAAAGATGCTTTCTCCTTGGAAGAAAAGTTATGACCAACCTAGGCAAGCATATTAAAAAGCAGAGATATTACTTTACCAACAAAGGTCTGTCTAGTTAAAGCTGTGGTTTTTCCAGTAGTCATGTATGGATGTGGAGAAGGAAATGGAAACCCACTCCAGTATTCTTGCCTGGAGAATCCTGTGGACAGAGGAGACTGGTGGGCTGCTTTCTATGGGGTCACACAGAGTCAGACACTACTGAAGCAGCTTAGTGGCAGCAGAAGCAGCAGCATGTAACAATGTAACAGTTGAACTATAAAGAAAGCTGAGACCGGAAGAAATGATGTTTTTGAACTGTGGTGTTGGAGAAGACTCTTGAGAGTCCCTTGGACTGCAAGGAGATCCAACCAATCCATCCTAAAGGAAATCAGTCCTGAATATTCATTGGAAGGACTGATGCTGAAGCTGAAGTTCCAATGCTTTGGCCACCTGATGTGAAGAACTGACTCATTGGAAAAGAACCTGATGCTGGGAAAGATTGAAGGTGGGAGAAGGGGACAACAGAGGGTGAGATGGTTGGATGGCATCACCGAATCAATGGGCATGAATTTGAGTAAGCTCAGGAGTTGGTGATGGACAGGGAGGCCTGCTGTGCTGCAGTCCATAGGGTTGCATAAAGTCAGGGCCCATAGCGTCCATAGGGTCAGACCCTACTGAGCAGCTGAACTGAACTGAATATGTTCTTCTATTCACCCATTGGACTTCCTAGGTGGTACTAGTGGTAAAGAACCTGCCTGCAGATGCAGGAGACCTAAGAAACATAGATTTGATTCCTAGGTTGGGACGATCTGGAGGAGGGCAAGGCAACCCACTCCACTCCTGGAGAATCCCATAGATAGAGGAGCTCCACAGGCTACAGTCCAAGGGTTGCACAGAACTGGACATGATTGAAATGACTGAAGTGACTTAGCAAGCACACACTCACCTGTCCCTAACTTAAGTACAAATAGGAAATTCCCTATCATGGTGTAGCCTAAGGAATATATACTCTTGCCCCCAAATATCCCCACCAGTATAAAATCAAAGTGTTTAACATTTTAAATAAGAAATTTGATTCTTTTAATTCTTAAAAGGTCTTTGTCTTTTAAGAACCTCCTGATTAACCATAAATTCTCTGCAAAGGGAAATGAGATGAAATCAAGAAAGCAGAGGCCACTGGAAAAAAAAGGTAAAAAGCAGTGGAAAAAGACAAAACCACCAGAAACCCCATTCATATGCTTTATCTGTTGTTAACTTTTACTTAACACTTAATACATATGAGGCACTAAGATACATTCAGGGGAAACAAAATTAATAATGCATGGTCTCTGCTCTCATGTCCAGGGGTCGCTAGCCAAGCGAGGGAAAGAGATGTGAAAAATCAAAACACTTTGCAACCAAGTGTTTTTAAATGTTTCAATTAAGTGCATAGTGTTATTCTGAGAAAATAGATGACAGCTACCTAAATATGCTCTGATATATGTTGTAGTTTAAATCTTCATCATTCTATATGTCTGTGGAAGTTATTAAAGAGCAAAGTTAGGTGGAATCACTTACCTAACAACAGAGTGTTCCACAAACAATTCTGTCAGTGCAGACCTACATAGGTCTCCCTGAAGCTTTCAATAGAAACAAAAATATCCCATTCAGTTCGGTTGCTCAGTCGTGTCTGACTCTTTGTGACCCCATGGTCTGCAGCACGCCAGGCCTCCCTGTCCATCACCAACTCCTGGAGTTTACTCACACTCATGTCCATTGAGTCAGTGATGCCATCCAACCATCTCATCCTCTGTCGTCCCTCCTCCTCCTGCCTTCAATCTTTCCTAGCATCAGGGTCTTATCAAGGGAGTCAGTTCCTCGAATCAGATGGCCAGAGTATTGGAGTTTCAGCTTCAACATCAGTCCTTCCAATGAATATTCAGGACTAACTTCCTTTAGGATAGATTGGTTGGATCTAGCTACCCAAGGGATTTTCAAGAGTCTTCTCCAACACCATAGTTCAAAAGCATCAATTCTTTGGCACTCAGCTTTCTTTATAGTTCAACTCTCACATCCATACACGACTACTGGAATAAACTTAGCTTTGACTAGACGGACCTTTGTTGGTAAAGTAATATCTCTGCTTATTAAGAAAGATCCCATTGGAGGTAGAAATCTGTAAGATCAACTTCTTCTACATGGAAACCTGTGGTAGCATTGACTATCCCTGAACTAGGGCCGCATTCGAAATTAGCCTTTTTCCAGGTACAAATTTGTGGCTAGGCCTGAAAATTGGTTAAAAAGCCATCAGTCTGTTTCAGTTGCAGTATGACTTTTCACTACCTTCTTTTTTTCTTTATGTGTTTGGATTATAAGAAGACTTTTGAAAATTAGTGAAAAGGAAAAAGAATATGGTACCTGAGCTATCACTTCATTTAAGTAATTAGGTGACTTTGATAATTACCTCATATAATTACTAGTCTAGACCAAAAGCTACAATTGCTTTTGTAGTTTTTCTAGACCAGTGCTAGAATTATTGGACAAACTTCAGACTTCCAGTTCAGTTGTGACGCAACCTTCTTCATCCATAATAATCTCCAAATTCCAGAAAGGATTCATATAGAAACTGTACCTTGTCTATCTAAAAAACATAGTGATCAAACTCAGAGTAAAATAAAAATTATCATTATTTGGGTGGGTAAGAAGAAGGTAATGGAATAGAACCATGCGTACTCAAAAATGGACTAGCTGACCAAATTTAGTGCTTCAGGTTTTTAACCAGTCAGTCTTATTCTATGTGAATATTATGAATCCAAAATATAATGTGAACTTCTAAACTGCATTTTTATTTTCTGGATTTTAAAATTTCTCATTTACTTCCACAGTAGGGAGATCAGCCCTGTAATCCTTGAACAAGTTCTAAAAAATAATAAATGCCATTTCCAACCCCAGTGATTGTTCTCAGCTTCACAGCTTGTAGTCTGTGCCAGGAAACAAAGCAAATGTTCCCCCTTTCAAAGCAGGTGCAGCAATCTGACAATAATCCAATAAAAATCCTATTAGCTGGGTCTCTATGACACTCGTGGTATCCATGGGGCCCACAATATCTTTAATGTAGATAATAAATCCAGACCATTTCCTCCTGAAATTGCCCCCAATATGATTCCACTTCTAGGACTGTTATAGTAACCTTTTGTTGCTACATTTTATCATGAATGCTGAATCACTCTTTAGTCTTTGCCACAAAACAAGTGTGGTTCCACTCAGTGAAAACAGATCAATCTGCTTGTGTTGTGAATTGCATCTGCCTACTAGGCCATATCTGCAGATTGCAAAAATCAGGCCTAAAACTGACCAAGTTGTAGATTATCAGTCATAACTTTGGTTGTTATGTGATGATGGGTAACGAGAACACATTGGAGCCACTGCGTATGTCTCTGAGTAATCCTATATAGGTAAACTCTAGAACAGGTCAATATGTTAACTTAAAATTTGAGGAAAAGATATTCCAGTTCATCCTACATATTGCTTTCCCTCAATATTCCCATTATTATATCTTATCTCAACTCAGAAATCTTCTATAGCAGCCTACAAAAACTGAAACTTTATTCCACCTGGAATTTGAGATTTTCACCATTAGGCACCCTCCATATATCTAACCCCATCTCTTATTATCTTCATTTTAACACTGTTTAAGGAGGCAGAATGCCTCACTGTTAACTATGCATGGTTGTTACTGTCCTTCACTTGCTGGATATAATCTCCATAAGGGCAGAGCCAAATTTGTCTTTCTACCTCTCATATCCCTATTATTAACACAGTACCTGACATCTAGTGCACACTTAATATTTATTGAAACAATAAGTAAAATTGCTTGTGACCTTTTGTTCTCCAAAATAAATTTTCTTTTCCTCCTATTTATTTTCTTCATCCCCAAGACTCTGATTAAACTTTTGCCTCTCCTGAAAGATTTCCATAGGCCCTTCTTGACTCTATTGACCTTTTTATAAAAAAAGTCTAATTTTGATGTAGAACTCATATCTTTCTAACTCTTGACTTGGAAAATGTTAGGAATTTAAGTCCTTTAGATGGACTTTCTTTCTTTTTTTCATAAATGAGAAATCTAAAGCCAAAGAAAATGTATCATTTATCCAAATGTACATAGTACACCACAACCAAGACTAGAAATGGGCATAGTTTTTGCACTATGTCAACTTTGTCATAACTTGATCTTGTCTGTGGAGTGCCAGCCCCTCCATGTGCACTGGGCAGATTCTATCTGATATTTGATGAGTTTTGTTAAAAGGCACATTTCTTGTCCAATTTAAAATTTTCAGCTCTAAACAATAGAAGAATGTGAGACCAATCGTGGATAATAAGAAAGTTGTTGCATTTCTTCGTTTCATGTTTAATAGAAAATTAGAGTCACTTCAGGTTTGTAATGATCTTAAACTAACAAAAACACCTGAGTAGCTATGTCTTGCAAGCTGTATCAAATCAACAGCCACTCAGAATCAATAGTTCTTCTGGGAAACCATTTCTTTTCACCAATTACTCTGCAAAATGTAACTAAAGTATTGTAGTAAGAACCTCGAAAAGGAGGAGGAATTGAAAAAGGAAAATGGGTACCATTTTATGAGATGAACAGGAAACCCTCAATAAACTACTGTTACAATCATCTAACCACTTGTTCTCTGAAGAAATGGGCATATGAGATATAAAATCTTGTTCTTCTCAGGACATGTTGTTCCATGGAAAACTGCTAAATAATAAGATGGGTTGCCAAAATCCTAAACTTAACTCTGTGACAAACTGACCATTATCTTAGCATTAGTCAATTTTGTGTTGCTGATAAATACAGAAGAGACTGTGGCTGTGCCTATTGAAAATTCACCATTATTCACTTCCTCTCCTCCCTGGAGATGCAAATATATTACATTTTCAAGCCTACCTTGCAGGTATATGTGGTAATCTGACTAAGCTCTAAGGCTGTGAGATAGAAATGGAAATAATCTCTGCTACTTCCACCTTAAGGCATATCCACCTCTATGCTTTTCCCCATCCCAACTGAGGGCACAGCAAAATAGTTTTTTCTTTTTTCCCAAAAAGTGATATATCATCCAGCTTGTCCAGTTTATTTGCATATAGTTGCTGATAATAATCTCTTATGATCCTTTGTATTTCTGTGTTTTCTGTTGTGATCTCTCCATTATCATTTCTAATTCTGTTGATTTGGTTCTTCTCCCTTTGTTTCTTGATGAGTCTGGCTAATGGTTTGTCAATTTTATTTATCTTCTCAAAGAACCAGCTTTTGGCTTGGTTGATTTTTGCTATGGTCTCTTTTGTTTTCTTTGCATTTATTTCTGCCCTGATCTTTATTTTTTTTCTTTTTTTTATATATATATATTTTTAATTATTATTGTTTTTGCCATACAATGCCATGATATCACCATGGGTTTACATATGCTTCCCCTCCGGAACCTCCCTCCCTCCTCCCTCCCCCCCGGGAAATCTCGCTGCACCAGTCCCGAGCATCAATCCTGGGCTGGCGATTGATTAGACGTATGATAATTAACGTGTTTCAATGCCATTCTCCCATATTATCCCACCCTTACCCTCATCCATAGAGTCCACCAGTCTATTCTATACATCTGCATTCCTTTTGCTGTCTCGCATGCTGGGTTCTTGTTACCATCTTTCTAAATTCCATATATATGCGTTAGTATACTGTATTGTTGTTTTTCCTTCTGGTTTACTTCACTCTGGATAATAGGCTCCAGTTCCGTCCACCTGAGTAGAACTGCTTCAAATGATTTTTTTTTTAATGCTGAGTATTATTCCATTGTGTATATGTACCACAGCTTTCTTATCCATTCGTCAGTTGATGGGCATCTAGGTTGCTTCCATGTCCTGGCTATTGTAAACAATGCGGCGATGAACATTGGGGTACACGTGTCTCTTTCAATTCTGGTTCCCTCGGTGTGTATGCCCAGCAGTGGGATTGCTGGGTCATATGGCAGGTCTATTTGCAGTTTTTTAAGGAACCTCCACACTGTTTTCCATAGTGGCTGTACTAGTTTGCATTCCCACCAACAGTGTAAGAGGGTTCCCTTTTCTCCACATCCTCTCCAGCATTTATTGCTTGTAGGCTTTTGGATGGCAGCCATTCTGACTGGTGTAAAGTGGTACCTCATTGTGGTTTTGATTTGCATTTCTCTGATAATGAGTGATGTTGA